>JAOWBW010001494.1:0-195740 GCA_026119855.1 Campanula takesimana
GCACACAACTTCCATAACAACAGCATAGACAACTGCATGGATGACACTTTCACAAAAAGAATGAAATTCTAAGGATGAAATTGTTGCTGATTATAGCTGAGGAGAAGTTCAAATTTGTTTTTGTAGAAACATACACATTGAAGGTGACCAACCTTTTGGAGGATCAAATTGCCAAAGAACATGAATTCAAAAACAAAAATTTTATCCGGATTTTGTGGCTCATTGCAATACCATAGAAAATCATTTCCACTTGAGCCCAAAGATTTCTTGTTCAGATTTCCTTTGCATATAAACCTGGGCACACACTCATTAAACATATTGTTAACCAAGAAATGATTAGCCCACAATTTGATGAAAATAATAATCAACAAAATGAAATTTTCACGAGGCCAAAGAAATCCTAATTTTGAGTTATGCCTAACAAGCACACATAGTGGAGATTAATCTCAATTAGGTGTGACATAGTATGGTCAACATATCCAATGGCCCGGTTTTAACACATATGAATTCAATGAGATGTCCTTCAATCATGTAGCCTCTAGAACACTTCCTTTGAGGCATTGAATCAGTTACGGGGAGGAGATTTTCACACTCACAATACAGTGTCACCATACTTTTTTCCTCAAGTGATGTATTTTTGTACAACGTCGCATTTTAGCCTAAATGAGTAGTGACTTCAAAGAAAGGAGGCAGCTTGTTTTCCCCGTAACCTTAGATTAAGTGCCCACTCCATGATAAACAACACGAAGGAATTAACAAGATAATTTTTATTATCAGGTTAAGAAGAGTCTCACATTCAAGGGTCAAACACAGAGCCACAGGAAAGGTCAACAAGTGATCACAAGAGATAATCGTGCAAAAGCATGAATGCAGTTTTTTTTTTTTTTTTTTGTGTTTTCTGTAATATACAATTATACAGAGATGCGACAGTTGTCCACACACTTGTGCGATCAACTGAACTCACACACACCGAGAGAAAACTTCTCTCGAGAAACAAAGGCCTTATGAAAATATCATTTAGTTGTTTGTTATTTCTACCAAATTGACAACTAATGATTTTTTGTTCAACAGTATTTCTAGCACAGTGAAGCCTAAAATCAAGATGCTTAGAAGTAGAACTTTGAACGGGCCTTTTAGAATCTCTATGGTACCCTTAGCATCACAAAACACAAATAAAGTTTTGTCTTTGATTCCATTGTCTTTGAGTAATTTGTTCATCCACAAAAGTTTAGTGCACCTACTACCAACTGTTACACATTGTGATTTAACAGCAGACATTAGCACAAAAATTTGTTCCCTATTATCCCATGAACCCAACTCATTTTCAGATTCAAACAACAAAAATTGGCGCTTTTGGAATCAATGATTATCTCCCCCTCAAGTGCCATAAAAAATGCCTCTGAATCAATTCGTCATTGGCAACTGAACAAGATGAACTTACCTGGCGGTATACAGAGTTCATGCATACCAAACCTCTTAGGTTTTCGTAGTTCACCCCACTTTCCCTTCTTTTTTCTTTTTTCATGCACTTCCCCAATAATCTGGAAATTGGGGTGATTCCATTGAATCTGGAAGGAAAATCTTCATACCTGCGTATACCAGCTCCTTCATTTAGGTCAAATACTTCTCTGGTTTCATATCTAAACCCGATTTTGCCACTGTCTGACCACTTGTGATGTCAGTTGTCTGATCATCTGGCATATCATCTGTCTGCATAAGTGCGGTTCTGCAGATTCAGTTGAGTTCTTTGTTCAGATTCATCATCAACCAGATCATGTCTTTCTGTACAACCTGTACCACGATTCTCAGCAGATTTGACAATAAGATCAGGAGCATTATCAAAAACTGATTTAAGACATGAAATATTTTCAACCAACTTGTAACAATGATCTGAGGATCTTACTCCTTTCAAAACACATCTGTTTGAATCATCGAAGACCTCACACGTCTTCTTATCAACTGACATGTAGATCATCATCACACAATTGACTTATGCTTATCAAATTAGCCTTTTAAACCATCCACATGCAACACATTGCGCCAACTAGGCAAACCTTCTACCTTCAGTGTACCTTTCCCCAATGTCTTGCCTTGAGCTCCTCCACCAATTTGACTTTCCACCGTTAAAGGTTTCATAGTCACTAAAGTGCTCAAGTGATCCAGTCATGTGGCGGGAACAACCACTATCAAAGTACCAGGATCCCTCAAAAATGCTCTTAAGGGATGTGAACACCACCTGACATTTGGTGTCTTCTTTCTTTACCCAAGTGCTTTTGATTCTTCCTTGGGTTGTCTGTTCAGTTGATGCGCAGTTGTGCGCTCAACTGTCTGCTCAAGTGACCGCCATTTTTCTCCAAGCTAAGTTCATGTTTCAGCTTATAACAAAATGGTCGAATGTGACCGGGAGCAAAACAATGGTGACACACATATCTCCTCTTTCTATTTCTTTTGTTCTTGTGAAGAGATTTATGTTCAACTTTAGAAGGACACTCCCCCTCTTTGGCAAAAATAGGAGCACCATAGATTAAACCTTCTTTTCAGGTTTTTCAATTTTAAAAAATCCATCAAGCTTGGGTTTATCAGAATTTAACCCACACAAAGTGTCATTGGTTTTAGTAAACTCGTTTTGACATTTTCAAGCTCGATGTCCTTTTTTGTAAGTAAAACTTCCAAATGGGCTATGGACTCTTTTTGAGACTCACTCTCATTTGACAACCTCTCAACCTCAGATTTTAAAGTCACATTTTCAACTTTAAGGGTAATGACATAAGAGAAAAACTTCTCATCTACCTGTTTGAACCCCTTATTTTGTTCCATCTCTTTGGACAATCTCTCAACCTCAGATTTTAAACTCACATTCTGAATAAGAAGTTTTATCATTTACCTGATGCAAGCTGTGAGTTCTTCAGAGTCACCTGCAATGGTAGAGTTCAAGCAAGTATATTCACTGCAGCCAGTTAAGTTGCCAGTTGTGTAGTCAGTTGACTGCACATCTTCACTGTCAGACTCACTATCATAAGAGTGAAGTGAGTGATGATTGTATAGTTGACAAATGAGCTATTTCATCATCATCATAATCACTATCACTATCACTAAGGGTCGCTGTATAGCTCATTCCCTTTCAAAATTTTCAACCGAATGAGATGGAAATGGTGTCTTTTTCGAAAAATCATGGATTTTTCTATGTTATTTTCTTGCACACCACATTTACTTCATAAATTGTTAAGATCCCAGTAAGTTCTACAAGACTTAGAGTCTCGACATCATTGAATTCCTTTAACACATATATTTTCACGTTGAATCTACTTGGGAGGGATCTTAACATTTTGCTTACGAGTCTAGCATTAGAGATGGATTCCCCTAACACATATAACTCATTTGCAATTTTTATCAATTTAGAAGAAAAATCTTTGATGTGTTTCATTTTCTTCATTTTAAGATTTTCAAACACAATCATTAAAACATAAAACTTGTTTTGTTCACAGTCCATATGGCTACTACAAGGATCGATCTCAGTATGTCGAGAGAAGGCTCGTGATACCAATTGAAAAAATATGGCTAGGACTGTTTTCTGGGAACGACCAGTTGTGATCTGAGAATACAATCACAAGTGTCTTAACAACTGGCACGACAACTGTCAACGGACAGAATATCAGAAAATGTAAAAACGAAGCGGAATAAATTAAAACACGAATTAAACACTTCAGCAAGACTATGCTTGCTGGAAAACTTCCATTAATCAAAAACTTGCAGAGTACAAGTTATAGCAAACAATTACAATGGAAGAAATAAAAATAATAAAAAGACTAAATGAGTTCTAGATTCTTAGAACTAATAAAACACCAAACAACCTTGAACAACAAAAAGATCAAATCACAAAAGCTTCAATGCTAAAGAAGACAGCAATATATGTTCTTATACAAGAACAATTGCAAAGAACCTTGAAGGATTTTGGAGTTTGATCAAGAAGAAGACTTCAAGGACAAAAAGGACTCTTTAAGAAAAACTTGATTTCTCTCTTTGAATGCTCTAAAAATCCGTGTGAAATGGCTGGCTCCTTCATGTCATTATATAGCCGCTCCAACCCTAGAATCCTACACAAGTAAGAGATCCATTTTGTAGAAGGAAAGAGTCCTACATTCCATAAAAGATATACACTAAACCAACTAAAAGATTAGTAGGTTAGTATGATATAAATACTAAATATAAATCCTAATTTAAACCTACCTAAGATAATATACAAATAACTAAAATATTAACAAATTAAATAAGAAATATACAACACATATTACATAAATCAAAAAGATAATTCAAGAGTATTTATACTCTTTCAGGTTCAATGCTAAGTCATATCCTTATTTGAAGACGAGACACTTATTTTGGAACAACTTGTGCAAAAATAAAACTGCAACATTTATTATGAGAAGCGATGGATTTTAATATTTATTTCATTGGATTGCATGTCGGTCGTCACTAGCCGATCGATGATGAGTCGATCAGAAATTACTGATTATTATCTCAAAATGGAGATATCTATTTAAGAAGCAAAAGAAAAAATTGAAAGACCTTCGTCCACGAGAATGGGTTCAACTCCAAAACTGGTTCCTCCGCACTTGACGCTTCATAGTTAAAAGTAAATGGACCTGAACACAAGTACAAGATTATGCATCATCAAGCCACTTTTTACCTTCAGTATGCATGGACAACCAAAATGTAAAAAATACACTTACAACCGCGTTGTCGTTCCTAAAAGTTTGTCACTTTTACGTTTTTCTAACAGCAATATTAGTTTTTACGCAATATTAACAAGGTATAAGTATCTAACTACAATACATTTATTAAGAAAAATCGGTAAATACTAAATACAGAGAAAATTATATACAGGGAATGAAATATTCCAACGCTGCCCTTGCCCGTCTCGTGTAAGTATACACGAATGTCATCTACAATCTCGTGTATATGTACACGTGATGACTCGCGTATGCACACGAGATTTCACGTGTACATATACACGAGATTGTAGATGACATCTCGTGTATACTTACACGAAATATTGTCTGAACCTGCATTTTCACAACAGCAACAGCAAAAGCAACAAGAAACAGAACTAGAACTGAAATTTGATTCTTAATATGATAGCACATTTCCACAAACAGTGGGAGGGACCAATAGACCATTACACATATATTATCGCCAAATTGTATACGAAATAAAAGTGTTAACAAGGCTTATGCATATAATTCAAACATCAAAACATCCAAACATTCATACAAACTTGATAATTCAAAAACCATTACACATATACTATCCCCTACGTAATCTTTCTCTTCTTGCACCGTTCCAAAAATGCCGTTAGCAGCGCGTGGTTAGGCCTCTGAATGGTGGCATCGTGCAGCTGCTGGATGTCCGATGCATCAACGTGGGTCAGCCAGGCTCTATCAGTAGACTCCAGTTCATCACGCTTGAACCTGTTTATTCCAAACAAAAAATATAATCAATACTCGAGATCGAGAAAAGCATGGGGTGATAATTAATGGAATTTTTAGAGTGTGCGCCAAATAACTTCAAGATTTTATAGTTTCACATTAATGATTATCTTACTTGTGCAGATGCTGCAGTCTCGTATGGAAAGTCACCACTGACTCACTAGTGGCGTCCCTCCAAATCTCTCGGGCTCTGTGATCACCAAACCCGTATATAAGAGAAACAACCTCTGGGCCGCCACCTGGGTCACTCTGAATCTGCCATGATGGTGGCTCCTCCTCACCCGCATCCTGCCTCCTCCTCCGTCCCTACCCTCTAGCCACATTTGGACCCCGCCTCCTCCCATGCCTCAAAGGTCTAACATCTATCTCCTCCTCCTCCTCCTCCTCCTCCACCTCATGCTCATCCTGCCCCTCCCCCCCATCCTCACTATCCCCTTCCTCCTCCTCCTCCTCACTATCCCCCTCATTCTCCTCCCCATCCTCACTATCCCCCTCCTCCTCCTCTCCTCCTCCTCCTGAACGTCATCAGATGCTACCGCCTCCTCCTCCCTCTCCTCCTGCTCCTCCTCATCTGTGCCTTTCTTGTCATTTTTAGACTTCCGCTTTTCTTTTCTCTCCGCATTTTCAGCCTTCCTCTTTCTATTGGACGCGGTCATACGTTCACGTGCCTACAAAAAAACAAATACGAGACAATAAATTAGCTATTTAGCATATGGCAAATATGAACAATGTAAAGAAAATTAATGGCAGAAAGCATCTCGTGTGAAATCATACGAGATGCATCTCGTATGATTTCATACGAGACACATCTCGTGTGAACTTATACGAGATGTCTCGTGTGAACTTATACGAGATGCATCTCGTATGATTTCACACGAGATGTGTCTCGTATGAAATCATACGAGATGCTTTCTGCCATTAGCGCCGCCTCTAAACACAGTTCATACAAAAATCAGGCAATCAATTTGAAACAATCAAACAAAAATTAGACATTGAGAATTTTTGGAATGTAAAATTAGGTTAAAATTATGTTTAAATTTACATAGTTACCTTCTTTACAGGCACGGTGCTAGAAGATGCTCCGGCGGCGATGGCAGTGACGGTAGAGGCGGCGGCAGCGCCGGCAGGGACCTTCGGAATTTTTACTCTCGCCATTGTCGACGTCGTGTGGTTGTGCGCGTCGTCGTCGTTGTCGTCGTTGTTGTTTGAGAGAGAGAGAAAAGAGGGAAAGAGGGATGAGTGAAATCAAAAAATAAAATTAAGTATATATATGAGTATTTTGGTAATTTAATTAGTTCCCTGTATTTAAGTTCCCTGTATATAACTATATCCGAAAAATCTCATCAAAAGGAACATTAATGATTCCATAATGGAGGGAGTATTTTATGAGACGCGTACCGATTTTTTGATGGACGATAGCAGAGAGAGAAGAACAACCAGGGCCACCGGTGAGCCAAAGCATGAGAGGGTCTTTTTTTGGATTCCTTTCCGACTCCACAAAGTAGTACTCCCTCTGGCCCTAAATGAGAGTCCATTTTTAAAAAATCTTTGTCCCTAAATGAGTGTCTTTTTTTAACATAACTTTCTCCCTAAACGTTTTTTTTCGAAAAAAATTTCACCGGTTTCTTTATACGTGCAAAACTAAAGGTTTGGAAAGGAGATTACAAGATTATATATGAATCGTTGTTACCAAATTGTTCAAAAAGTTGAGATTTTCAGTGTCCCTTAAAATGAAATTTGGACACTCATTTAGGGACAGAGGGAGTAGAACAATTGCACGTCTTCTGAAGTCCTTCAAATTTTAAAATTTTCACTAAAGTCCTTCATTGCTAATATCAATTACAAATCCATCCATTTTGACGATCACGTGCCATGCACATGGCACTTAACTGACTTTTCTAACGATTTCCGTCAAAAAGCCCTTAACTGCCGAAAATTTTAGATATTGAGCCCTGATCTAGCGAGAAAAAAAAACCCAGGCCCCGTTTAGACGCACCCCTGGAGTTCAGGCCCTAATTTGTCATTAACCCTCTTGTCTATTACTAGTACATTAATCCACTGCCCATGTTCTTCTTTATCACCTAAACTCATTTATCAAATTGATCTTTTTTTTTAATTTGGCATACTATAATTATTTTTGAAGTTAAACCTAAATTAACCCCCTCACATTTTCATCATCCACAAATGAATAAATAAACCTTAAATTCATACAAACAGTCCAGATATATTTACAAATTGCTAACTGTTTTCACAAATTGATTGAATTGTTAGCTGAAATTGATGTATCGTACCTTGGATGGCTTCGTATTTTCTGGAATTACCAACAGCGGGACGGAGAAAACTCAAAATCAGTTCACTCGCCAAAGAGGAACGCCGGAGATCGTGGTGGCGCGAAAAATTAAAATACTACTCCCTCATCTGTCCGGTCCCTAAATGCGTGTCTATTTTCAAGAAATTTTTGTCCTAAAATGAATGTCCATTTTTTACCACAACTCTGTCCCTAAATATTTTTTTTTGAAAAAATTTCACCAGCCTCTTTATACATGCAAAACGAAATGTTTGCAAAGAGTATTACAAGATTATATATGAAACTTTGACACCAAATTGTACCAAAAGTTATGTCCCTTAAAATGATATTTGGACACTCATTTAGGGACAGGGGTAGTAGAAAAACTAGAGTGTAAAGTGAGATTTAGATTGTGTTTGACGCATCAAGCACTTGATGATTGAGAATCAAACACTTGATGATTGAGAATCATTATCCCTGCTTAACGAATAAGAGTCTCACTCAACACTCGGCATTTAACGCTCAATGTGATCAAAGCATCATATCTTCAAATTACCCTACATTTTATTAAGCGTCAAACATCTAGTGTTTGATGCATCAAACGCTAACCTTAATGGTAGCACGCCATGTGATAAAACTCTTCAACAACCAGACTTTAATCTCAATGATTTGGGATCTTCATATAACTCCAAAAATATATATTGACATACTCCCTCCGTCCCGCCCGACTTGGGATTTTTGGTTCCGACACGGGGATTAAGGAAAACTATTATTTTAAGAGGAAAGAGAATGAGTGGAGGAAGTGTTGTGAGTATAAAAAGAAAAGTATGAGAGAGAATGAGTGAGAGGAATAGTAAAAAGATTGTTGTTGTGAGTACGACAAGTGGGTCATATTAAATTAAAAAGTAGTATAACCTTTCCATTTTGGGCGTCCTAAGTCGAGTGGGACGCCCAAAATGGAAAATCGTCCTAAGTCGAGTGGGACGCCCAAAATGGAAAATCGTCCTAAGTCGAGCGGGACGGAGGGAGTATTCTTTATGCAGTATTAAAAATAATTTTAAAATTTCATGAAACTAATTTTTCAATAATTTTTTAATTAAAAGTTAATCAAGAAAGTCAAAATAAGAACTTACACGGTTCATTTACGCTAATCTGGCACCCATCATCATCATCAACAACATCATTTTTAAGCAGAATAACTTATTTTCCTAGTATTAATTGTTTCATAATCAGTTCTGAGTACAATGCCACTACCATTCAATAATAATAACTTAGTAATGGCTTAAACAAAAGAATAGTTACACCAAATACCACTACTACTACCATCACTACAACAGATTGAGAAATGAGAACAGTGCCTGAATCTACCTCGAGTTCTTCTTCTTCTTTACGTTGTTAATCACGTCAGAGGCAGTGAATGATCTTTCAATAAGTCCCGACAATGGCATTTTCATGGCGAAAGTAAGCTTCTGAAGGACCAGTGACAAAGAGTACACATCTGACATTGCTCGGTGAGCTGATCCTTCTAATGGAATCTCGTAGAAATCCCTTAGTGCTTGGAGTGATGCTTTCAATGGAACATTTGGACCTGACTCAAACATCAAAATCAGCTCTATATCCGATACCAAACATGGAACTTGCATACATACAATACAAATGCATACTCCCTCCGTCCCCTTTTAAACTTCAAAAATTTCCTTTTGGGTGTCCCATTTTATACTTCAAAAACCCAAAAAGGAAAGTTTATTACAGTATATATTTCTTTATTTGATGGCCCTCACATGTCATGCTCACAACATTTATCTACTAACTGTTCCATACCCCCACTTTCTCTCTCCTACCCACTTTCTGTACTCACGACACTCTATCTCACTTTTCATATTACAACAACAAAGCCTTAGTCTCAAAATAGTTTGGGGTCAGCTAATAACATGAATCCTCATATGTCATCTTGAAGGAAAAGATGCAAGTAAAGAAAAAAAGTTAAAAGAAGAAATAGGTGGGGGAAAAATAGAAAACGAAAAGAAGAGAAGAAAAAAAAGAATAGTGATAATAAGAAAATAGATACTCCCTCGGTCCCAATTTAAACTTCAAAAATAATTTGGGTTCAAGAATTAAGAAAAAAGTGATGTGGTGTGAGTGTAGATGGTTTGGTAGGAGAGAGAAAGTGGGGTAGGGAATAGTTAGTGGGTGATTCATGATTGTTGTGAGTATAACATGTGGGGTCCACAAATAAAGAAGTATTTAAAACTTTCCTTTTTAGGTTTTGAAGTTTAAAATGGGACGACCAAAATGGCAATTTTTGAAGTTTAAAATGGGACGGAGGGAGTATATAATAGATAGTGAAAATGAAAATAATACTAATAAATAAATAGTTAATAATTAAAAAAAAATCAACTCTCATCACACACATGAATATATTGCCCTCCACTCCGGCCTCTTCAGCGTCATATTTTCATCTAATCCAAGTAAACTCATATCATTTTCAATCACCCTTATCCAAGTTTGCTTGGGTCTTCCACTACCCCTTGCCATTTTATCACTTCTCCACTCTTCAGAGCCTCCTAACCGGTGCATCACTCTTCATATTATATAATAAAAACATTTTCTCCTTAATTCTTGAGCCCAAATTTTTGAAGCATAAAATGGGACGGAGGGAGTATATATACATATATATATATACATACATACATATATATATATATATATATATAGAGAGAGAGAGAGAGAGAGAAAGAGACCTCCAGATTTCACTAGTTCTCGAGCCAGAGGCAATGTATCCACGAACAGCCAATCTGGGGGAATCTCAAATGAGCAGCGACTGAATTCTTTGATTAAGAAAGGCACATCAAAGTTACGACAATTATGACCGACCCATATTATTTGTCCCCCTGGTTTCTGGCGGCTTCTTACATATTGCAGTAAGATGGGAATCAGCTCCTTCATCCTACATACAAAGTACGCAAATAACACTCCAATCAAACCAATATAAGCAGAATCTGAAAAGATACATATCAAAGAAATTAAACTGAAAGATAACCCATGTTAAGAAGACTCTTGAATCTACATCATCTACTAAAAAGAGACTGCAATACCTTGTTCCCCTTCACATATCATTTCTTGGCTCATGGTTTCTATCTAGTTTTCACTCTCTCTTTGGGCCCACTTTTGTAGTCACTCTCTATAGATACTTATTTTTCATGCATTCATTATAAAGCCACAAAAATAACCGTTGAAAAAAACTGTGGACCAAACAGGGCCATTTTTTCTTATAAGAAAAGCTAAGACTATTTCAACAAACAGATTATAGAGGTTCTTTTTAAGAGTTCTGTATCAATTAACTGATTTTGAATTTTTTTAGAGAACCACATAATGAGCAAATGGGGAAAGATGAACATGTAAACCTCTTAATTATACGGGGGCAAATGTCAATACTAACTGAATACACAAAGTTCAATGTGTTACTCTTATGGAACTTATCTTGTATACTCCCTCCATCCCGGAACGATGTTCCCACTTTTTTTGTTGTCACTTTGAATGAACATTGAACAATAATTTTAGATCTATTTAGTTAACCTAATGAAAATCAAAAACTTTATATTAATACACCATTATAATACTATTAATAGCAATTTTTAAATTTTCATTAAGATAATTAAATCAACCTAAAATTATTGCTAAAAGTTCATTCAATTTCAAAGTGACAAAAAAAAAGTGGGAATATCATTCTGGGACGAAGGGTGTAGTTGCCAGGTATGAGAAGAAAGAAGTCTCATGTAAAAGTCTTCAAAACCATTTGTGACTCTTCTCTCTCTCTCTCTCTCTCTCTCTCTCTCTCACACACACACACACACACACGCAATGAAGAGCACCAAACAGTCCCAACAAAAAATTGTAAGTTTTGAAACTCAAACGATTGCTAACCAACTTTTAAAATTTTAGACTCGTATGTAGGAACAGATTATCGGTTATGTCTCCCACCCACCCTACTAATCATGGTAGGATTTTGACTCAGTTAAAACAGAGATGGAGACTAGTTACACATCGAGGTAGCCAAGGTCCAATGCAGAAGTATTTAGTGGTACTTCTGTCGGGGTATCTTTCTGGAATTCCTTCTATTATACGAAGTAGCAGGCATTACACTGCAAGTCCATACAAGCATTGGAAAACGGAAGTGGAGCGAAGATCAACAAAAAGTTACAGAGAGAGAGGGGGGGGGGGCTAGTATCGATGGCCTTTTCAGCGAAACAAGCCAGAGCTAAGTAGTATTGTCAATAAATCAAAGAATGACTTGAGCCATTCGCCATATATAGTTAGAACGAGGTCAGTATGTCACTCCTTCATGAGGAGCAGAAGGTGATAATGTAGCATGAATCATGAACAGTGGTGAAGCCATAAATTTTGTATAAGGGGGTCAAAGTAATGATATAGTGGTATTTTTTCCTAAATCAAAGGGGATCAAATCGATAAAATTACCTTTTTTAGAGGTAAAAATGTTGTATTATTAAACTTGTTACTTGAAGGTAGTAAAAATGACACTGCTCCAAAATCAAGGGGGTCGATTGACCATCACTGTTTTGGGGTGGGTTCGCCACTGATCATGAATGACTACTGTTAGTTACTAAGTAGTCAATTGAGTTGTGTAGCCGGTGACAAGCCTTTGTAATCCTTGAAACACTACAATTTTAGTTTTATAAGTAGAATGACAGTTCGATAAGATACTTAAGGATTAAAGGCTAAGAAATTAGAAGAGAATCTTCATAATGTTAGCAACCTCTTGCTGTGTACTTGAGGCTCAATAATACACAATCAGTTGCTTTCAAAGACCTAAAATGTTCAAAATTTCTAACAAGGCATTGCCTTCCATCTACCAACTCTTAACATTTGTCCATCCCAATGCTCCATGAGTACACTAGAACAAGTAGATAGATATTCAAGGGGTTCTAAAGATCAAGCACATGACTCGTGGTTCCGTTTCAGGGATTCTAAGTCCGATATACTACGGTGAAAAAAAATCTCCCAGTTCTACATTTGGTTTGGATTGCTTATGTCAGTCTCAACAGTAATGGTAATCACGAATCACTGGGTTTTGGTTGCTAGTGGTTGGATTCTTAAAAAATGCCTCATTTCTCATGCTATATTTTTCAGACGCAGAAATCTGACCATAGTGCTTTTCGGAGGTTGGAACTTAATCTGGTGCCGTTCCAGACCAAGTGTTACTCCCCATGTCCCGCTTTAAGGTTCTTACTTTCCTTTTTAGTTTGTCCCAATTTAAGGTTCTTAACTTATTACCTAAAATGGACGATGGGACCCACTTGTCATTCTACAACAAAAACTCCCTACCCACTTTCTCTCTCCTACTTTACTTTTCATACAATTCTTAATCCCCGTGCAAAGTCAAAGTAGGAACATTAAATTGGGACGGAGGGAGTATTATCGACATATTTTCAGGTCCCCGACTACATTTTCAAAAAGTTTCTCAACATTATGGCTTTATTTGCACATACATGTAATAAAATAATATGATGTGTATATTTTCATGTTGACTGCACAAGTGACTGGATTTCAAATATTTAAGTGGAAAGCAACAAGACATTGGGTTCTTTCTAATGGGTAAAGGGGATGCATCCAGACCATTCTCCATCATATCATATAAAACCTGTAACGTGAAACTACAAGGACGTTCTGCAAAGACAAACCCATACTAGGAAACTGATAAATCAGCAAAAATCAAAATGAGTAGACATGGTATATATCACTAACTTGTATTCTAAGAGGCCAAAAATACTGCCTCAGTTCATGGATGATTTTTATATAGCAAACAAAGCAAAGATAAAATTTGGTTAGGGGCAGTAATACCTCGGGATCCCAGGCTTGTTGACCATATGGGTTGAAATGCCGTGGATACGTAAATTCAGTACGGTGCGTTCAGGATTTACAAGTGTCTGGAAGGTACTATTCTCACCCCCATGCAGATCCTGTAGTGCAATCTCAATGATCCGTTCATTATCTCTGCTTAAACCAGTAGTCTCGATATCGAAAACAATAACGGTAACGAGTTTTGCTAACTCTTTGTTCTCCGCAATCTTTTCTTGAATACCAATATTCTGAATACTGTTATATTCATTGGCTTCTAATCTATTTATAGTAAAGTTATTTGGTGATGAAACTATTTCTTCTGATATATCTTGTGAAATGTTGCTTGTTTTGCTCCCCAAGGACTTTTTGGTTCCTTCTGTTTTTGTAGTTATATTCCGTCTACTCCATCTCCTACTAGGCCCTCCCTCAAGGCCATAAATATTGGAATCAAGTAACTTAGAGCTAGAACAGTTTCCACCTCGCCTAAAATTATGGAAGCTTTTACCACAAGAATTAGCAAAGGTATAAATTCCTAATCTTGGACCTTGAAAGAGTGAGAAGCACATGGCAACTGTTCTCATTCCAATCAAGAAAAAAGACGAGATTAGAAACACTTAAAATTTCCTCGAGCGATACCAACTGGATTAACCTGTTACAGGGTCATAGCGAGAGTCAGCAGCAAGTTAAACGATCAAAACTAAGCTCACAGAAGAATACACAGCAAAATCCAAATCAACAGTTAAAATAATGCACAAAATTATCACAATTTCTGTCGTGAAAGTTAAAAACTGGATTTATTTATTTTTGTATTTTGTTAACAGTCTTTTAAATTCAACATTTAGAATGGTTTGTGAAATTTAGTTCTTTCCACCATGCCTTTATGGTGCCTCATGCTGTAGACACTCACACCAAGTTTACAAGAAAGCTGTGACAGGGAAACCATGCTGTTACACAACTAAATTATTTGTGTTTTGAGGATTTTTGTATGACTAACGCTAACGCTAACACCGTTCCTTTAAAAAAAAAATATTGAGGTCATGGCATTCTTTATCGCCACTATATGTACTAAAGTAACTATAACTGTGAGAAAACAGTTGCTGCTTAGAACCTCTGCAAGTTGATTGGAAGGATAACCATACATTATATCTACTCGGCTGAGATTATTCAAAAAGTGCTCAGGAAAAGTAAAATAATCCATATAACACTGATATCGGTTGTGTACATAACAAAAATTACCGTCCTCATAAGATATTTGGCAAGAAAATCTGCAGCGATAAAGAAGAACAATGGTTCAATGAGTGACCTACTCCCTAACAGATGGACCCAATAAATGGTCTTTGGAACACTAAGATGGAACTTTTGAAACATTAGTACACTAAACTTTCTTTTCAAAAGAAAACAAGATCTAGTGAAGAAGCAAGAGGTCAGCCAAGTAACAAGATCAATAGCAGTAATCTAGGTTTCAAGGAAAACAAAATACTGCATCCCGCAAGAGAGACACTAGAGAAGAAACTAAGGTATGAATAAGCTCGAAAACTTGATAATGAACTAATGTTAGCCTGAGTGGACTCGTACCAAGGACACATTTACTTATTTATTAATTCAACGGGAAGTCATTGTGATCTAACCACTCTCAACTCTCCTTAGGATCATCCACACTAGCAAAAAAAAAGGGCTTCACAAGAACTAGTCTCGTGGATTTGCTAAAATCTTCATACAGTTTATTTTTTATTTTTTTTTTCAGTGCAACTGCACTGCACAGAAGGAACCAAAAATGTTAGTGGTAACTCTTGACAACAATTGATACCAGAAGATTCTTGTCACTATAATGATGAATGCTAAGATAAAAGATTACTGGATACTGATTGGTCCATTATAGAAGAAATTAACATGAGAATCCTTCCATTTGGATAATTTCAAACCTTAATATATGTCCTAAAGAGTGTTCACAAAAGACATAAAACTGCCTATGCCTAACCTTTGAGGTTAACAGTTACCAACCTATAGATAATCAATCTTAGGTTGCGTTTGGTAGCATCAAGCACTTGATGCTTGATGCTTAATAGAATGTAAGGTAACTTGGAGGTAGGATGCATTTGATCACATTAAGCACTAGATGACGAATGTTGCGTGAGGCTCTTATGGTTTTGTAAGGATTTTCATTCTCAATCATTAAGAGGTTGTTGGACATATTCAAGTTGAATGAAAGAATTAAATCATGTATCGTTGCTCTAAATTACCCTACATTGTATTGAGCATCAAGCATCGAGTGCCTGAGGCTACCAAACGCAACCTTAGTCCTAATATTCTAATATGCACTCCTTAGATTCTAAATTTCAAGGTTGAAACTTTGTTAGCCTTCTCCTATCTGCTATGCTACAGAAGGAAAATGTTGTCATCTGTACTCAAATTTCAACATCAATAGCAAAGAACCACCATTTTTGTTGTCTAAGCATCTTCAAGTAAAAACATGGGCGGATCTTATGTGTAAATAGGGGGTACACGTGCACCCGGTCAACCCAATTTTTTTAACTAAATTTTTTTTTTTTTTTACTAAGTGCACCCCCAAAAAAATTAATTAGAGTGGTAATTTAACTAGAAGGGATGTGAACTTAGTAAAGGAAAAGTTAACAAGTTATTTAGTGTAAATTGTGTACTTGTTTTCTTTTATGAGACAATTGTTTTGAACTTATATACTTAATTATGTACTTGAATATAATTACGTTTTAAATTTTTTTGGTATGGAGTTATTTAGTGTAAATTGTGCACCCGGTGGTTGAAAATCCTAGATCCGCCACTGAGTAAAAATTGAGTTCATGCTTTTCTTCAAGAGCAGTCTAGGCTTCAAAGAATTGGGAAACCACATAGCAAAGAAACAACCGCTAACCAAACAATTTTACAATTAAGGTAGATTTGGCTACACTTAAAAGACTAGGAATATTGACATCACTGATGTACAATCATAAATGATCAGAAGAGTAATGTGAGCTAAAAACAAATGAGTGCTGAGTGCAACTGCCCAGTAAATCACAATCACTATAATATTACTTCAAAATCAGGTAGGCTCCGTCTTAAGGTTAATAATACGAATAAACCATCATAAACAGTAGTTGTATTAGACAATTCCCTTCCCTCAGAACCATCTTCTACAGAAGAATATGAAATAAACTGCACCTGCCCACTTGTTCTTTAGTAACCTTCTCATTGCCTATATATGCCCTCTACTATATAGCATGTCAAACTGTCTTGGATGAATATCAAACCAAATATTACAGAGTGACTAGTGCTAATACTAGGTTAAGAACATAACATTAAAGATTGAATTGTAGAAATGGAAAGGATCAAATACCCAAATAATGGATATCTGTTGGAAACATTAGATGCCCCAATACTTCATCTAGAATATTAGAGAATCAAGACCAAGTATCCACTAAACTTTAGAAAAAAGAGAAAAAAACAAACAAAGACTTTCTCCTATTTAGGTTATTGCTTCTTCTTCTTCTTCTTTTTTCCCTTTTCATCTTAATTTGTTAAAGTATCATACACTCCACAACCAGGATAAACAATCACATACAAACAGACAAAGTAATAGTTTGTTTTTCCAATTAAAAATAATTATGTTAAGGCACAAGGAAAACGAGATATTTTCGATTGGTCAGCAACAAGTATTTTCTAAATACCAATGACTCAAGAATCTAATTAAACGCATGAAATACAAATATTACTCCATCCCTCCCCAAAGAATACTCTCTGTAATTTGAAAAGTGAAATTTTTAAGAAGATTAAGTTATTGTCTTTCTTATAAATGGTTGTTACTACTTAATACCACAAAATATTGGCTCTTTGAAATGGAGACACGTTTTTTAGGGACGAATAAATAACAAAAGGGGTACTTTGCTGGAACAGGAGTATGGAAGAATGACCCAGAAGCCCAATCAAGCACTTGAAATGCAACATGTATGCACGAAAATTAAACATTCTTATGCATATAGGTCAGGAACCAAATCAAACACTTGAAATGCAGAAGATTAAAGATGCATGCACCAAAATCTAAAGCCTTTGTCATATCAAATGACTCAGGAACTTGACACACAGTTGAAACGCGAAAGCAAGCTGAGTGAGGAAACCGATCAAACACCTCATATGCATAAATCGAAATTTCAAATTCCACCCAGAAAAATTAAATTTTTTTTTTTACAAAAAGAGGAAGGTTTAAATACCCAAATAGAAAAAATCGAAGAGAGAAATCATAACTTCACAGTACCAAAATCAAGAAAAGGAAAAGGGACAAGAGAGACATGCCTGATAAAACTTGAAAATACAAACCCACATTTGTTCAAATGCGAAAGTGAGCTGCTTCCATTGTTATTTATTTGTATGTATATATATGCACCGTCTGTGTGTGTAAGAGAGAGAGAAAGAGAGAGAAAGAGAGAGAGAGGGGAGAGAGATTATTGAGGAGTGAGAAGGGGCTTAAGGAGAAGACATGGGAGCTACGAATCAGGAAAGGAAGAAAAAGAACGGGAAATGCAAACTGTGTGAGACAACTGAAAATGGAAAATGAAGGTCCATAAGATGCGGATCTTATGACCCAGATCCATTTCTTTCGGGTCCACGACCCAGCACGTCAACTAAATTCCTTGCATTCCTTTCCAAATTTTTACAAAATACTGTAAAAAGCAAAAATATACTACTATACTCCTTCCGTCCCACCTCACTTGAGACTTAAGTGAGCACAATAACTAAGGAAAAATAATAAATTAAGGAAAATATGTGGTAGAAAATGAAGAGAAAGAATAAGTGGGGTTAATTGTAGGTTGGTTGAATGAAGTGTATGGTGGAAAATGAAGAGAGAGAATGAGTGGGTGAGGTAGATTAAATATAAAATTATAAAAAGATTACCATTTTGAGGAGTCTCAAGTGAAGTGAGACGGACTAAAATGAAAATAAGTCCTAAGTGAGATCGGACAGAGGGAGTATTTTAGAACAGATGAAAAACAAAATCCACCAAATTTGTGAAAATCTTGTTAAAAACTTATTTTACACTAGCTTTAGTGTAAAATGTGTTTTCATTTCTTAAAACATGTTTTATATTAAGAGATGAAAACAGACTTTACACTAATGCGAGTATAAAACAGGTTTTTCATAAGACTAAGGGGGTGTTTGGCGTATCAAGTATTAAGTGCTTGATGTTTAATATAATATAAAGGTAATTTGGAGGTAGGATGCATTTGATCACTATGGGCGCTAGATGTTGGATGTTGAGTGATGCTCTTACTCGTCAAGCAGGGATTTTGATTCTCAATGATTAAGAAGATTTTAGACATATTTATGTTGAATAAAATAATAAAATCATGCATCCTACCTTCAAATTACTCTTAAAAAAATTACATCATATCAAGCATCAAGCACTTGATGCTTGATGCACCAAATAGGCAAACACCCCCTAACTCACTAAATTTTAAGAAAGTATTATTTTTAAAAATGGTTAATGACAATTTAGGGCCTGAACTCAAGGGGGGTCGTCTATCAGGGGCCCAGAAGTTTTTTTTCGCTAGATCAGGGCTTCAAATTTAAAATTTTCGCCAGTTAAAGTTAAGGGCTTTTTGATGGAAATCGTTAGAAAAGTCAGTTAAATCTCATGTGCCTCGCACGTGATCGACTAAATGGATGGATTTGTAATGATATTAGTTAGTAAGGGCTTTAGTGAAATTTTTGAAACTCAAAAGGTCAAAAAATGAAATAAATATTTTTTCTAAAAAAATAATCCTTTTTAATCTTAAAATCTTCAATTTACCATCCAAATACCTCATTTATTTTACATTTGAAGCCCTGATCTAGCGGAAAAAAACTTCGGTGCCCCTGATAGACGACCCCCCTTGAGTTCAGGTCCTAAATTGTCATTAACCCTTAAAAATAGATAATTTGATATTTAATCTTAAAATCTTCAATTTACCATCCAAATACCTCATTTATGTTACTGCATCCAGACAACCGTGCTATTTGATTTCATATATTTTATAAAAATAACTTTTTGTAAAGTTTAAAACAATAAATATACAAAAATATAAATTCTTTATTCTCTGACCAATTGAAATGGAAAATCATATCGTTCTCCCTCTGTCCCATTATAAGGTTCCTATTTTGACTTTGCACGGAGAAAAAGTAATGTTGTGAGTGTAGAAAGTAAAGTAAGAGAGAAAGTGTATAAGGAGTTTTTGTTGTGAGAATGACAAGTGTGTCCCATTTTTCATTTTAGGTAGTAAAGTAAAGTAATAACCTTAAATTAAGACTGACTAAAATGAAAAGTAAGAACCTTAAATCGGGGATAGAGTATTTTTTATATAAGTAAACATAGATTAGAGAAGATGGAGACCGTTTGTTAGTTTGTTTGGTTAAGGCATTGAGTGTAAAACTCGTTTGCTAACATGATTGTGTGGATCTTAAAAGATTGAAGAATTGCGTGCAAAGTATATACTATTACTATATTGAGATGGACATTGCATTTCTAATAACAAGTAAAGCCATCACATGTTCATTCTCCATATGTAAAGCAACATGCCAAATCCACATTTCCACATCAATTCAGTTACACTTTTCCTATATTCTCTAATAACAATAACAATAACAATAACAATAATAATAATAATATGAATTATGCTAAGACTATGTTGGGAAAATAGGGTTTGTTGATAATCTTGGATAATGATTGAATTGTGTATGTTCACTTTCCGAACAAAGTATTTCGACCATTTATGCCTAGGTTACACGAAATCTTTGTATGGGATAAGACAATCAAGCAATCTGATTCTAGGCAAAGAGATCAGATCAAAACTTGGAGAATTTGTGTGTGTTTTCTCTCTTTATTTGAGTCCAAATAATCTGTTTATAAACAGATTTTCGTCTGGAGCAGAAGGGAGACAATGGTTACATTCACAACAGTCATGACTGTCAACAGAAAAGGCACCTTTTCACTGATTCAGTGTCTGCTCGGCCGTGTCAAGGAAATGTGCTCGGCCGAGCAGGCCTTTTTCCGTGACTTCTGTTTTCTGTGAAAATCATGCTCGGCCGAGTTAAGGAAGTGCTCGGCCGAGCAGCTCCTGTTTGACCTGTCTCTTAATTTTCGGGTTTTGGTGGGAAACTGGCGGGAGATTATTTGGAACACCAAATATACTGTCTAGGTTTCGGAACACCAACAAGGGGCGCTGCCCCTTGACCCCTGCTTCTTTATCGTGGTCGAAAACATATTAACTCAAACGAGTGTGTACTCCACACTTTCCCTTACTCGTATCCGAGCAGAATATGAAATCGCATTGGTCTCTAGTAAATCACAATTACATAAAATCGTTGATGACACTAAAATCACCAACAGACTATTTTTTTATAAACAAATGATGTACTTCTTTTAATTAGAAATAATTTACTAGTTATTTATTATCAAACAAAACTGAAGATAGCATTCGCTTTCCTGATTTTCTCAATTTGAATCTTTATGCCCAAAATTTTATGAGAAAAATAAACTTAGTTTTCTAGTGACTTTTGTTTGATTGGAATTTTTCGATTTACAATTTTAACTCGTGAACTATTCTTTGGCCGTTTACGAGTGAGAGTCCATTTTAACACATAACTACTTTCTCTATATAAGAGTAAGAGTCTTATTTTAATTTTGCATTCTTATTAATGAAAATATGAACAATGGTTAAAATTTTAAGCGGATTGAGAATATAATTTCCAAGATGCTAATGCAAATGAGTAAAGTGGGTTGGTTAATACTACCTCTGTCCCTAAATGAGTGTCCAAATTTCATTTTAAGGGACACTGAAAATCTCAACTTTTTGCACAATTTGGTAACAACGATTCATATATAATCTTGTAATCTCTTTTCCAAACCTTTAGTTTTGCACGTATAAAGAAACCGGTGAAAAAAATTTCGAAAAAAAATGTTTAGGGAGAAAGTTATGTTAAAAAAGACACTCATTTAGGGACAAAGACTTCTTGAAAATGGACACTCATTTAGGTACAGAGGGAGTAGTAGTTTTATTGTAATCATATAAATATTAAAAAGAACAAAATGTCCAAAACACTATTCAATTTTCATGACTACGGGAATGAGACTATTAGTCTGTGACTCACCTCAAATGAAAATTGAACTCTTACTTTGAAAGAGAGAGAGAGAGAGAGAGAGAGAGAGAGAGAGAGAGAGAGTATACCGTTAGCAAATACTCCCACCATCTCAGAGTGCGGAGTAAATATTTTCTATTTTGATACGTCTGCCAAAGTAAGAGTCTCAATCTCAGAATGACAAAAGATAAATAAATTGTTTTAAACAACTTTGTCCTTCTTTTAATAAACCCAACACGAGTTAAGCACCTATTTGGTCCTTAATCTATTGAGTTGTTTTCTTTTTGGTCCTTAACCTATTTTGGTTTTCCTTTTGGTCCTTGATGTACCTAGTTGCAGGATAAAGTGGTCCTTAACCTATTTTAGTTTTCCTTTTGGTCCTTGATGTACCTATTTGCCGGACAAAGTGGTCCTTAAAATCGTCGACATGGCTTGTTGACCGAAAGGAAAACCAAAATAGGTCAAGGACCACTTTGTCCTGCAAATAGGTACATCAAAGACCAAAAGGAAAACTAAAATAGGTTAAGGACCACTTTATCCTGCACTTAGGTACATCAAGGACCAAAAGGAAAACCAAATTAAGTTAAGGATCAAAAAGAAAACAAATCAATAAGTTAAGGACCAAATAGGTGTTTAACTCAAACTCAACACTTTGCCAACCTACTTTTACTCATCCTACTACATTGATTAATGATTTATGTTTTTGTCAGCAGAAAGTAAACTAACTAGTTTTTATAGCGAAAAGAGACTATTTTTTCAACACAAGTAGACTAACTAATCTTGATCGCGAAAATAGGTTTTTTGTGTACCACATTATATATAAATTAAATTGAAATCTTTTGTACTACTTTTTTAATCAAATACTGGATCACTCATAATTCAAGGGGCTCACGTTTAGCAAGAATACATCATAATAATGTCATAGCAAGTACTCCCTCCGTCCTATATTTATCTATTTCCATTTTGTTGTCTCGTACTTATTGCTAATTATCTAAAATATTCATTTTTCTCTCTCCTATCCACTCACAACAACTATCCACTTACTTATTTTCTCTCTCCTACCCACTCAAAATACCTACTTTTTTTTTTACATATTTTCTTAATCCCCGTACACTCTCATTTAAGGTTCAAAAAAGCGCTAGGCGCCGCAGCTGGGCCTAGCGCCTAGTCGGGCCCTAGACGAGATTTAGGCGAGGTCGAGAATTCAGATATAGTTATAATATCCTAGGCGGGGTTAAGGCATTTTATGAACACCTAACGCCTAGACGGGGCCTAGGCGGCCTAAGCGAGTGTATTTTAGAACACTGCTCCCATTAGATAGCAACAAGTATGGGACGGATGAAGTATGCATCATAATAATATCATCCAAACCTATCAGATCATGAAACAAGTTATTATACATACCTCTAACTCTTACACCTTTAACAAAAAAGAAAAGCTTCAAAATGGTAAAGCAAAGTACATTGATAAAGGCAACCAAAATATATGTACATTTTCTTTCCCCAGTAAGCTATGTATTATACATACCTCTAACTCTTACACCTTTAACAACAAAGAAAAGCTTCAAAATGGTAAAGCAAAGTACATTGATAAAGGCAACCAAAATATATGTACATTTTCTTTCCCCATTAAGCTATGTATCACCCACAAGCATCTAAATCACCTGATACGGGGTGTTTTAACTTAATCAATCAGAGATATCAGGTTCGAACCCTGAGAATGCAATAATGTTAAATACTTGTTGACAGAGCTTTGCCGCCCTTTTGGTCCTACCCAGCTCGATCCAGATTAGTCGGCATTCAATGTGATATTCAGATACTGGTTGTTAAAAAAAAAAAAAGTAAGCTGCGTATCGACCCAAAACATTAGGATTTCACACTTGGGGAACTAACAAGTACCACCCTCCCAAACATCATCAACCTAACCTACTCTAGTCTACATCATAGTAACAAAAAGAAGTTGGATAAACAAGATTAGGGGTGTGGTGGATTTGAGTTAATCTTGTCTAATAATATGTTCAATCTAAACTAAACTAAGCATAAACAGAGGCACAAGACAGAGCCATCAAAAGAGCAGCAGCTTGCTCCACCTCCCCTGCTTTCTTCTTCTTCCCACTCCATTGCCTTTTCATAGGTGACCTTGGTCTCTTCAATAACACCACTTCTTTACCTAAACCCATTAATCTCTCCTTCAGTTTGCTGCCCAACTTACCATCTTTACCCCTGCTGCTGCTTACTACATTATTCTTCCCATCATTGCCCTTCTTGCCACCACAACCGGTGCCGGTGGAAGAGGAGGAGGATTGGTCTTTCTTTGTGTTAGATGGTTCTTTGTTCAATTCCAATGCAGAGCTTCCTTTCTTTTTCCTAAATTTTATTCCACAAGCATTACACAGCGACTGCAAAATCAAGAATTAGATTAAACATTGAGTCAACCTCTTCAACTAAATTTCAAAAGAAAAGGTGCTGTTATTGTCAATAACACCCAGAACAAAAAAAAAAAAAAACTATTGAAGAAAGAAAACCGCATTATAATCGGAGGAATAGAAATTGAAAGTCCCTCCGCTTTGACTTGGGAGGACGGGGGATTAAGAAAAAGTAAATATTGTGAGTACGAAAGAGTATTAAGTACCTTGGGGCCATGAGGACCACTTCTCCACAAGGGTGTCTTTGCCGTGTTGCAAACAGCACAAAGTTTCTTACTCTCTGTATCGCTCCTTTTACCACACTACTGATCAAAAGAAAGCAAATCAACACTAAAAAATTACTCAATACCCACTTTACAAATGAATGAAACTGAATGAACCAATACAGATTAATAAAGAAAAGCGCATCAAAAAGAAAGCAAGAAAATGGCTTGATGGGTAAACACACAAAGTAAGTGAAGAATCAACAATGAATATATAATCTCTCTCACCTTATCAGGAAAAATATCCATGATTTCCGTTGTAGGCATTTGAACAAACACCTGGTGGGTAGCTCAAAAAAAAAAAAAACAGAGTTTCAACAAATGGAGAGAGAGAGGATTGACAAGGAAAGGATCAAAGTTCAACAAGGAAAAATACTCAAAAATGGCGACATACAAAACCCAAAATAGCTAAAAACCCTAACCCTGGACCTGGAGATGATTAAAGAAAAAGGTTGGCTCTGTTTCCTTTTTCTTTCTTGAAACTTGATAACACGCCTGCACTCGTCAATGGCCAGAAGAAGTGGCGCCAGTACACGTGGCGTCATTGCACGACTGCTTACCACAGTCTTTCACTTTTTGCTACTTTGGGATGGGTATTTTGTTTATGACTTCATGTCAATCAGTTCTATCCGATTCCAATGTCATCATCATCATCACGTACTCCATCCGTCCGTTTCACTTATACTCTCCATCCATAAAGTTCTTAGTTTGACTTTACACGAAAATTAAAAAAAAAATGTTATGAGTATAAAAATGTAAGTAAGAGAAAATAAGAAAGATAAAGTGGGTAGAGAGTTTTTGTTGTGAGAATGACAAGTGGTCCCATAGTCTATTTTAGGTAATAAAGCAACTAAGAACCTTTGTCTTGGACAAACCAAAAAAGAAAATAAAAACATTAGTCTGAGACGGAGGGAGTATATTTTTTCATCTGTGACTTGAAACTACCTAAATTGATAAAGAATCTTTACTATTCCTCTCACTCATTCTCTCCCTTACTTTACTTTTATAATCACAACACTAATCAACTTGCTATTTCTCTTACCCATTCTCTCTCCTATTTAATTTTTCATACTCATAAATAGGGTTGTTATACGAACCGAGTTGGCTCGAGCTCGGCTCGGGCTCGGCTCCTGAAAGTTCAAGCTCGAGGTGTAGCTCGAGTCGAGCTCGAACCGATTGTCAAGCTCGTTTTTGTTATCGAGCCGACCTTGTTCGACTCGTTAAACGCTCGAGTTCGGCTCGATAAGCTCATTATATTTGAATTTTTGTTTTCGAAACTCGGCTCGATAAGCTCGTTAAGACTATATTTTTCTTTAAAAAAATCCTAGGCTCGAGCTCGGCTCGTTAAAACTCGAGTTCGATATCGACTCGAGTTGTTCGCGAGTAGCTATCGCGCTCGATTCGACTCGAGCTCGAACAAGCAAGTGGGCTCGAGCTCGATAGGTTTCAAACGAGCTCAAGCTCGACACCCCAAAGCTCGACTCGACTCGGCCCGGCTCGTTTCACAAACACCTCCTCCCACCATTTCTCTCTCTTACTTTTTTTAAATTTATGTGCCAAAATTTTTGGTATCTATAATACAATACACCTCCCAAATAACTGCCTCTTAGCCTAGGATAAAGAGCGGCTCTGATTGAATGGTAACTGCTCTCATCCTTGGGCGATGAGCTCGGTAGTTGCAAGAGCAGTTGGTCTTTACGGTTTCTCCCCTATCTTCGCCTATGTTTCAATGACGACGAAGGTCCTTACAAACTTACCTTACCACACCCATCAAAACCCTTTATTTCTTCATCGTCAGAAACACCAAACCAATTGAATGGTATTTGTTTCCCAATTATCCGCAGAGTTCAAGACATATTTGAAGCTTGCAATCTACTACAATCGGCTGCGATCAAACCACGCAACTGCAGTCCTTCTCCAATCCAAATTCGTGGCTAGAGAGGCCGTCTACGCCCCAGGTGCTAGGGTTTCATTTTTTAAATTTTTTGATTTTCGGTTCCATCAAAGAAGAAGGCTTTTGAATTTTCCGGTGCAACTCTATTTCCTATTACCCCTTCACTCTCTTCCAATTACATGTATTGTAGGGGTATTGTTAGGACCAATCATTTGATCCATCATCAATTTAATGAGTCCAATAACTTTACACTTATAAAGTCTCTTCATTTTCCACTTTTTCCAATGTATGATAAAATCCCACATACAAGTTCCAACATAAATTGTACCACCTCTGTTTCCATTTTTGTTTTGTATTTGATTTCCACTTTAATTTGATGCTAGGCGTAGAATTCAGGTTCAGAGGTCCACCCGGGTTATGCGCATTATGTATTTTAAGAGTCCGTAAGTTCCTTTATGTGTTGATATCTCCCTCAGTTTGCCGTCTCCATCCATGTCAGTAAACCCCGTCACTTAGTATTAACATTATCACCATTCAGGAGTCAGCACATTATATACATGGGTAGTATATGTTGTACTTCTATTTTGGTTTCCACTATTCTGGGAATCATCCATCTTGATAATGGCTAAATTGATCATAATAATTCAAATGGTTGGCAGGCACTCGGTTTATGGTAAGAGGGATTTGTAACCGGCCAATTGCAGCATTTTTAGTAGTTCTTTAGATTGAACAAGTGTTTTGGTGCAAGAGCAGCGGAATGAAGGAGGAGAGTCATCTATCCGCTTAAGAGTTCGTTTCCCTATTTGAATCCTGCAAGGGGCTGCAATCTGCTCCTGTCGACTGCAATCAAAAGCTGTATTTTTTTACGAACAGCTTGCTCCTGTCTCCACACCAAAGCCAACATCAGCCTTACCCTCATACGTTTTGACATGTCCCAACAACTCAGTATGATCTCTCTCAGCATCAATCTCAAATGCCAGCCGCTTGACCCTCCAAAATTTTTTCATCTCTTTAAATGAGTTTACATACTTCCTCGAAGCTGCTTTTCTGGTGCAGGATTCCTTTATGTTTTTAAATGAGTTTTGAACATATATTTAAATGACCTTACATACTCGCTCCGTCCCAAAGTAAACATCCAAATATATTTTTCATATTTTTAAAGAGAAGATGTGTCATGACCATGGGAAGAGAGTCTTTTTTTTTTCCTTTCTTTTTGTTACTTTTACACTTTCTCTTTCCAATTTGTAATGGTTCTTGGTTTCTGAATTTTGTCAACATTGCCACATATTTTAGTCCATCGGAGGATGGTAATGTGTATGGAAAGATGAGGAGAGGGTTATCAACGGTTGGAACGAGATCATAAGGGAGTAGTCAATTGTAGCGGTAATGAGTATAGCTACAGTGGTAGTGGTAGCACCATAAGGTATGTTACGGAAGGTTACAAAAACTTAAATTTCTTAACGTTGTCCAAAATAGAAAGTGGTCATTAATCTTCCTCCTCAATCTTTCACAGACATACTCTCTGTCTCCTATTCTCTGTGACGATCCATGTTAAAATAAAATTTATATTGGTGTTCTTATTTTCCATCACATTTGCTCTTTCCATTATATTCTTACTGTTCAAATCTATTTCTATATCCATTTAGTTTACCTATTTTATTTGAGTTCAATTGTTTCTTTTATTTTTGGATGAACATTTTTTGCTGCAACCATCCATTTTTTTTTCTGTTTGGTCTACAACATGTTTGGTCTAAATTACACCACACGTGCTTTTTTTTCCCTCCATGCATTTTTTTATCGTATTTATTTAGGGAGAGAGAGAATAGTCTAATTACATATGATTTGAAGAGCAAACTGGGAAAAAAAAAAAAAAAAAAACGACATTCAATTAGGGTTGGAGGGAGTAGCATTTCTTTCCTTAGTCCGCTAACTGGTGAGCTGACATTCTTCAAGCCAATCCCAATTCAGAAAATTTAGTGAAATTTAGATACACTTTCTCTACTCAAGTTCATTTAACCAATCGCAATTCAACAAATTTTATTGAACTTATGTGTGATTATGTATGTGTCTGTGTATAGCTCGGTTATTTATGGAAGGCATTTAACTCCTAAAGCATGTATCATTGCAAGCCCTGTTGTTGTTTTCTTATATTATGAAGCATTAGATAGTTGATCCATATTAAGATGCTTCCTTTTTTTTTCTTTTTTTTTTCTTTTTTGTGTGTGTGGCTAAACTACTAACAACAAGAACAAATAACAGAGTAGCTTGGTCACCTTGGTTCTGAGAATTCCAGAAGCAGGACTTAGAATGAGATCAGTTGATGGATGTTGGGTTTCGTGCAATCATGCGCAGCGGAAGATAGACATGAATAAAACCCAATAGCCTAGATCCGATATGAATAATAATTCATAATAACAAGATGAAAGAAACTAACCCTTGTAGATCGTTATGTAAAACTTGGATTAAGCGTTAAGATAAACGCCCTCTACCGGTGATCCACACAACGAACAGATTTCAAGAACGCCTTCTTGAACTTGACTGCTAGGTCTTCAGATTGATCAACGATGGTGAAGAACGATTCTTCAAAGCTCCTAATTATTATTGTGACTTGATAATTGAGATTAATCAATCACAATAACCCAAGAATATAATGTGTGATTTCTCTCTCTAAGAAAGACTTTGGAATTGATCAAATCAACAACTAGGGAACAATTCCCGTCAGTTTACATTATATACTAGGGATGTCCAAAACCCTTTAGGACTTAGGTATTCTTGTCCAACAAGAACTGCTTAAAATAAAAATGTCAGCCGGGATTACAGCCGTACGGCGCCTAGACAGGCGTACGGTGCCTGTCCAGCCGTACGGTGGCCCTGGTCAGTTTCCTCATTTTTCGCTCCTTTTAATTATCCGTTCTACGTGTGTGACCCAATAGGATTATACTAAGTTGGAAACGAGTCCGAATCAGTCAAACCTCGTAAGTCATAACTGGACTCTAACAAGCCATTATCACTACCCAATTAGTATAATTCTGGAATCCAAAGTTTTCTAAAATAGAATATAATACAATCTCTTTGTTACACAATGTCTATTGAACGTTAGCCATGGTCAATGGTCAACTTACATTTGTTCAATGCTTTCTCGATCCCGAATGTATTGATACTACAAATCATATTTGAGCACGGCCATGCATTTCATCAATACCATTCATCGAGTGGCCAAAGCTTGACATCTCTCTTGACGAGGAACAAATCTCATCTTGACTTATTACTCTTCCCTACATGATTCCGATTACGCCAATCATATTCTTTATAGCTATCCGGTTAGGGATAACGTTTGAATATGCCAAACGTAATATTCACCATGTGGAAGACTGTAATAACCTCAGGTCTAGAGATTCCAATGATATAACTATATGAGACTTAATTATGACATTGTGACCATGACATAAATCTCATAGGGGTCAGTCCAGTATTTGTTCTCCAACAAATACCCATAAGTCTAATTGTATTCCATACACCATAATCATCATATGATTATCTATTAAACTTATACTTAATAATTAATCATAATTATCAGGGACGGAGATTATTATAATAAACATGCAAAAGATCTAATAATCAATCATTCAATATCTTTATAAATAATAACATTAATTTTACAAACAACATGCCTAGGGCATAACACCAACAATCTCCCACTTGCACTAGGCCTAATTAATGTATCGAATACCCATAGACCTAACATGACCATCATGCTTCGCTTGCGGAAGACCCTTTGTCAATGGGTCTGCAATATTATCATCAGTTGGTACTCTGCATATATTTACGTCTCCTCTATCAATGATCTCTCGAATGATATGAAAACGCCTAAGTATGTGTTTGGATTTCTGATTCGATCTAGGTTCCTTTGCTTGAAAAATAGCACCATTATTATCACAATAAAGGTCTATTGGATTAGCAATGCTAGGAACCACCTCTAGTTCACCAATGAACTTCTTAATCCAAACAGCCTCTTTAGCAGCATCGGATGCAGCAATATACTCAGCTTCAGTTGTAGAATCTGCTACGGTACTCTGGTTAGAACTCTTGCAGCTAACAACACCTCCATTAAGCATAAATACAAATCCAGATTGCGATCTAGAATCACCCTTGTCGGTTTGGAAGCTTACATCTGTGTAACCATTTACAACAAGATCATCTTCCATACCTCCATACACCAAGAACGATTCTTTAGTCCTTCGCAAGTACTTAAGAATCGTCTTGACTGCAACGTCATATGTCTTTCAACTCAACAGCAAGGTCATATGCCTCCAAGTGTTCAAGAGTCTTCTGAAGCTCAGAACACATGGCTGTAAGCATGAGACAACCCACCGCAGGAGAATCACTCTTGTGCTTCTTGTAGGCGTTTCTCTCATCCTTGGGGGCAGATGATTCAGGTTCATCCTCAGGAACGGGCTCATCAAGAATATAGAGCTTATCTTCATGCTTTAGAACAATTCTAAGGCTACGGATCCAATCCGTGAAGTTAAATCCATTTTCTTGAAGCTTTTCCTTCTCAAGGATAGATCGCAATGATAAAGAACTTGAATTTTGAGCCATTATCTACAATTATGCAAACATGTAATCACATATAAGTACCAACTTAATTAAAGATATTATAATTATAAGTATTTCACAAATACTCCCACTAAATTATATAACCTTCAATCCAATGTATTATATAATTTATATGGGCTAAGATCCATATTTCATTTGATTTTACGTCCGCGATGGCAAGATGCATAAAATTAAACTATTTAGGTAGATAACTCCTTATCAATCATTTCATATATGACTCTTAGATCTTTTATGAGATTATATCAAGACATCATATGTCATGCATGTTTTAATCTCATCTGTACCTTAGGCCCAAAACTCTTTTGATAGCCTAATTAAGTCAACCCACTTTAAACGCATAGGAACCACTCTTTCACTCATCTTGTTCATACATGAATAAAATCAATGCACCTCACGATGGTTAGAGCGCGTATGAAAGCACCCATGTAATCCCAAGTGTTTTAATCATGGGTTGGCACATAACTTAAAATTTTAAGAAGGTTCACACACATAAAGTTAATCAATTAACCGAATTAATTTTATGTGACATTAGTTGCGCTAGTTAAGGATTAAAGTCTAAAACTTTGAGATCACCCCAATCTTAAACTCCTTTAAGATTATAATCTCAATGTCTAGAATTCCGAACTTACATCTATTTCAGGAAACACGGATTCAAAAACCAGCCATCTGAAACTGATCAAATCAGTATAGTCCAAACCATCCGCAGAGCATCTTGAAATTGAGAGCACAAACCGTAGTCGAAACTAAGCCAAAAGACATCCACATTCCCGTACTAGGATCAAGAAACCAAGCAACTTCTCTATACGGTTGAAACTAAGCCAAAGGGCATCCACATTCCCGTATAGATTGGCCACTTGTCTCAAGATCTTTCATTGTCTCTTAATCTCACAGATTACAGCAGTTCTAAACTCTTTAGAACTCTGATTTCTGCAGTCACTCAGAATTCTTCGCAGAAAACTGTTTCAGGAAATACGGTTTCAAAAACCAGCCGTCTGAAACCAGTTTCTGTTTCCAGATTCGAATTCCGTAAACAATTTACAGAACAATCTGGACACCAGAAAACGGAGCAACATTCTAGAAAAACGTGCAGGCGCCGTACGGCTTGGACCTAAGCGTACGCCGTCTATCCAGGTGTACGGATGCCGTGATCAGGTTCTCCAGATTTCCAGTTTTCAGAAATTCGATCAATCCATTATCGTATTCATACATAATCAGATTACAGAAATACGAAAAATACAGAATACGAATTTTAACCCACTTTATTCATACAAACAATAACCAATTTATTCCTCATACAAATAAGATTAATAGTATCAACGATCATAATCTAATTATATCAAGATAATCTAAGCATGCGATCATACATATTAATCAAATCAATATTACAACCATATCAACTAGCATGCATGTTTTTTACCTGTCCTAAATTAATCCAAACATAAAACTAGAATTGGGACTTAATCCTAGAAGGTTAGAGATCGTTGATGAATTTGTATGGATTTTTTATATGAATTTTAGACTTAATAATTAGCAAAAACACTACTCAAGAAAAACAACCCAGCACAACAAAACAGTAACTACAACAATTTCATCACAAGATTTGACCATCTTAAATCATGAATCCGGAGAAACTCAAAGCATGAAAGTTGAAGAGCATATTTCAAATATGAAGTTACCATAATTTGGAGTCCATAAAGCATGTTTAATTTTTTCAAAAGGTCTCTGACATTTTGATGTCAGAGACCGGGAATATGAAATCTGGTTTTTGAAGGCTTAAACAAAGGGGTAAAAATGATACATTATGGAGTCCAAAAATTATTATAAAAATATTTTCATTTGCATGAGTTTTATGGTAACAAACTCCATGTTTTGATGTTAGTCCAAAAACCAATATTTACCTAAGTTTTTAGCGTACAGAAATGCACAAGCAAGGCAGCATATCTATCACTCAAATATATGCATGAAAACCTAAGCAAATCATGGAATATGGACATGATATTTCACGAGCATGAACGTGAACATATGATAAACAACTTTCATGTTTTGGTCTAAGCCCAGAAATCAATTTAAGATGGAGATTTTTAGAGATGAAAATCGTTGGTTTAAACTGATCTGCAGAAACTGGTTGCAACACTCACAAAAATGGTTTCCAAGACACAATCAAAACTTGGAAACAAACCATGAAACTCAAGGGACTTGTTATTTAACATGTTGAGATAATTATCAAAGAATTACTTTACATTAAAACCTAATCTAAGCATGAATATACATGAGGAAGAGAAGAGAGGACAGATTCTCAGCATTCCAAGACAAAGAGCATATTTGTACAAAAATCATCTAAAACTTGGACATGGAATGGACATATAAACATCACAAGATCATATAAATACATATAACTCAGATTTACATATCCACACCATCATTTACATAAACATATCATGAGTTCAATACATAGACATCTTCAAGAAATATGGGAGTCTAGCCAACCAGTGGCTAGACTCTTATACAAATGATTAAATCATCTACATGGTTGCATATCCAAGAATCACAAAGAGAGTATCACCTAGTTATGGGGGATTTGTGCTTCCTTTGCTTCCAAGGGAAGGCTTCTTTTGTCTTGTTTGAGTTTGATGAGATTGCTTGAAGAGATGCTTGAGTTTGTGAGTGTTTTAGTGTTTGTTTGTAGGTAGTTTGGTGGTGGTACCATGGTGGAGATATGGTGGGAGAGTGGTGGAAGAAGAGGGCTGAGAATGAGAGAGAGTTGAGAGAGAATTCAGAGAGAGAGAGAGAGCTGAATGTAAGTTAGAGAGAAGAGTGTAGTGAGGAGTGTTGTGCACAAGTGTTAGAATGAGAGAGTTGGAGAATGAGAGTTGTTTTTGGCTCAAACTTAGGCCATCTTTTGGAGGGATGAGGGAGGTAAGTTTTTGGACTAATCTACCCCTAAGGTAGGGGTAGAGGAGGGAGGAGGGCTGATGAGGTGATGGAGTTGATGGAGGGTGGAAGTGTGTAGGAGAAGGGGAGGAAAAATGAGGAAGAGAAATGATGAAGTTGACAAAAATGGAGAAAATCTGCACAAGAGCTCGAACAGGTCTGCACGGCCGTGCAGTATAAGGCGCGCGGCCGTGCGCCTGGCAAAAGTCAACATTTTGATTTTTTTCCTTTTTCTTTTTTAAGCCAACCACTGAGTGCCACGTGGGATTTATTGACTGGTGCCTTACTTGCTCAGCACACATTTATTCCGGCTCTGTCTTTTGTTCCGCAACTGCTCCGTTGTGCGCGCTCCGGTGTCCCGGTTGTCTGCAGTCCCAACATGAAAGTTGCTCGGAATGTTTTTGTGGTCATGCCGGTGTATCTGTAATTTGATCGAAAAGCAAGGAAAAGCATAATATAATTTTAATGCATTAGATGACCGGTTAAATGTTTTTTTAGCAGCGCGGGACCCATTAAAGGGTATGCGCGCGCGATTTTTGAGAACATGCCTATTTACTCGGTTTTGAGCCCTGATCATGAATCCGGACTCGGTTTTTTGTATCCGATGCACCGATAAGGCGTACGGTAGTCTTGCACATTTTGGTCAACAAACACAAGGGAGACTCAGCTTTGTCCGAGGCGGCTTGGGTGACGTGAAACTCTTCCCAAGACGTAACCTGACCTCCGAACTAATAGAATCTCTAACCTTTTCTTTTATTGGGTTAAATAATTAACAAAAGTGGCGACTCCGTTATGTTTTGTGAGATAACCGTGTTCGGCTTTTTCGCCCCAAAACTCATCACGTTTCCGCGCGGGGCGGGATCCTTACAGTGGCGACTCCGCTGGGGAGTTAAATGTTCTCAAACTTCTTTTTAGAAGCTTTGGGGACATTTATGTGTGGGTCAAACTCCCGTCCCCATTTTTGAGCACAATGGAAATGTGAGCACATTTTTAGGACGGGCCCAAAAATAAAAGGGATTGGAGTTGGGCGGTGTCCCCTATTCACAGCAAAAGAAAACTATCCCATCGGGTCGTTGAAGTTTCATTCACAAAAAGTCACGGATCTTCATGTCGGCAGGCTGCGATCACCGTAGCAAAAAGGAACATTTTCCTCGGGGGTCGAGGAGCCCCTAGGATACCATCGTCGGACTCTTACTGAAACTTCTTGAGGGGTTTCTGGATTACCCGTAGGTCGAACAGGTCTTGAATCGCATGGCGGAGAGAGAAGCATTCATCTGTCGTGTGCCCAGTAAAGCTATGGTAGTCACATGCTTTGGAGTAGTCCCAATCTTCTGGCAAGGTTTGCGGTGGTTGATAATCCTCGAGGGGGAAGAACATTCTGCATTCCCTTAAGTGATGAAACGTCGCAGACTGTGGGATGTCATACTTATCAAAGTGTCTAACTTCTTGCTGGGCTTTGGGGACATAATCCTTTTCTGAGGGTACAGACTGCTCGGTAATTTTCACGATAGGTTCTCCTACTGTTCCAAACTTGAGTGTTGATGGAGAATTGATCATTGGAGCTTTTCCTTTCCTCAGATCACGATGCGAGGAAATCTCAGGGTTTGAATCTTCGGTGGCAAGATCTTTTGCATGGGAGATCTTCAATTGACTAGCGAGCTCGGAAGCCATTATCTCATCCCAAGTGGCTGGGAGCTCCGGGTAATCATCTGGGATGGCAACATCACGACGAGTGGACATACGCGCCGGAGTTTGATGGACATTAACATTGGGGTAAAGATCACCGGGAGGGATCGCTTCGATCGGCCCATATAGTCTCGCTGCCCAAATAGGATTTGGTCTAGATTGGTGCTTTATGAAGGCATCCAAATACCCGACCATTTCTTGTTGATACATATTCAAGAGCTACAGCAAATTTTTTGTATGAGCGTCTAAGCGCTTTTCTAGCCACATCTCAAACTTTGGATTCGGCTTGAATTTGGACGAGCCCTTAGTCACATTTCTCGATGTCTGTCCTTTGTTTGCCATTACTAATTTGGAGAGCCTTGGAGTAGACTTTGATCAAAGGGATGCACGGAACGGACCTTGAATACCACGCTAGAGAACGGACGGGATTCTCCCTCTACAAGATTGATTGAAAGGAAAAGAATGTTTTAGTTTTTATGGGGACGGAATTCTTATGTACAAAAGAATGATGTTTTAAGAAATAAAGAATGCAAAGAATGATTTTGTTTTGGAAAGAATGAAAAGCAAGCAACGCACAAAACCCTAGGAAGCCGGATAAGCACAATGCTTAATTTTGACACCTTGTCTTTGATTAATTCCTGAAATAGTGGATTCCTTCTCCCGAGTATGAGACCAATGTATTTCACCTGTACCTACGGCCGTCATAGACCTCTAGCAAAGGTCCCATACACTTTCGGGAATCCACCACTCTCGTTACGGTCTATGTGAGAGTCTTTGGAAATTTTGAGTCAATCCCACTCATTTCATTTGAATATTCACTTTTGAAATTGTTTTCATGATTTTGGGAAATGAATAGGATTGACTAAAAATTTCTTTAGACAATAACCGGCTTAAAGTCAAGGACGTGTATTTTTTGAAAAAATAGTCACAGACGCGGCTTTTGATACGGCTAGTTGGATAGGGGCCTAACCTCTCAACCACGGCAGTGAGACGCGGCATCGAGTCGGGAAAGGCAACCGCGGATATCAATTCAGGGGAACAAGAGGTCCCCATCATCCTCGGGCTCCAAGTCCCCAAGGGTTTGTACGGTAACAGGAGACGTTATAATTTCGCAATTGTGATGTGTGTGCGGTATCTAATTTTTGAGGAAAAAAGAGATTTTGAAGGAGAAAGCAAAAGCACATTTATTTTTTGTTTTTGTTTTTGATTTCTTTTTTTTATTCACACAAAGAATAAAGGGAAGAGAGAATGTACCTACAAAACGAACAAACGTTAAAGCATATGTATATACATAAGGCAAAAGGCAAATAATGGTGGAAGCATACTTTTGAGTTTTGCCCCACTTAGAAAATGTCCCCAGCAGAGTCGCCACTGTGAGAGCCCGCGCGCGAACCTTTAAATTCGTGCGAATGCGGTTTGAATCCGCTCGGTTTCTCACAGTGGTTTCTCTACATTTGTTTTGGAAAACAGAGAGTCGCCACCTCATTTTATTTTAGGGAAAATAGAGATAAACCCTTTTTGATTTTTGAAGTGGGTTCGGGGGCTAAGTTACGAGAGAAGAAGGTGATTAGCATCACTCCTCTCGCCCTTACGGACTCTAGCATGCTTCCGCCTACGTTTGATTTTATGCCTTATTTGAAAGATTGTATTTTAATGCCTTAACTCGAAAAGAATGTGTGTTTGTATATATTGGTGTCTCCTAATCTAGGTATGTTCATTTAAGTCACGGTCGGGAATCGGCTTGGGTGGATTCCCGATCGGTTTTGAAAATGGTTTTGTACATGTTAAGAAAAGAAAACGTATAAGGGGGAGGGGATTGAGTACATTATATACAAATAAAATGGGAGACAAATCCCGTAATTAAATGGAGGTCCTCGCCACGGGTTCGATCATTGAGGTTGACGTCATTTTCCGTCCCGAGCTTATGTACCTGTCCTAAATTAATCCAAACACAAAACTAGAAATTGGGACTTAATACCAGAAGGTTAGAGATCGTTGATGAATTTGTATGGATTTTTTATATGAATTTTAGACTTAATAATTAGCAAAAACACTACTCAAGAAAAACAACCCAGCACAGCAAAACAGTAACTACAACAATTTCATCACAAGATTTGACCATCTTAAATCATGAATCCGGAGAAACTCAAAGCATGAAAGTTGAAGAGTATATTTCAGATATGAATTTCCCAGAATTTGGAGTCCATAAAGCATGTTTAAGTTGTTCAAAAGGTCTCTGACATTTTGATGTCAGAGACCGGGAATATGAAATCTGGTTTTTGAAGGCTTAAACAAAGGGGTAAAAATGATACATTCAGGAGTCCAAAAATTATTATAAAAATATGTTCATTTGCATGAGTTTTCTGGTAACAAACTCCATGTTTTGACTTTAGTCCAAAAACCAATATTTACCTAAGTTTTTAGCATGAGAACATAATATGGTACAGAAATGGACAAGCAAGGCAGCATATCTATCACTCAAATCTATGCATGAAAACCTAAGAAAATCATGGATTATGGACATGATATTTAACGAGCATGAACTTTAACATATTATAAACAACTTTCATGTTTTGGTCTAAGCCCAGAAATCAATTTAAGATGGATATTTTTAGAGATGAAAATCGTTGGTTTAAACTGATCTGCAGAAACTGGTTGCAACACTCACAAAAATGGTTTCCAAGACACAATCAAAACTTGGAAACAAACCATGAAACTCAAGGGACTTATTATTTAACATGTTGAGATAATTATCAAAGAATTACTTTACATTAAAACCTAATCTAAGCATGAATATACATGAGGAAGAGAAGAGAGGACAGATTCTCAGCATTCCAAGACAAAGAGCATATTTGTACAAAAATCATCTAAAACTTGGACATGGAATGGACATATAAACATCACAAGATCATATAAAGACATATAACTCAGATTTACATATCCACACCATCATTTACATAAACATATCATGAGTTCAATACATAGACATCTTCAAGAAATATGGGAGTCTAGCCAACCAGTGGCTAGACTCTTATACAAATGATTAAATCATCTACATGGTTGCATATCCAAGAATCACAAAGAGAGTATTACCTAGTTAGGGGGGATTTGTGCTTCCTTTGCTTCCAAGGGAAGGCTTCTTTTGTTTTGTTTGAGTTTGATGAGATTGCTTGAAGAGATGCTTGAGTTTGTGAGTGTTTTAGTGTTTGTTTGTAGGTAGTTTGGTGGTGGTTTGGTGGTGGTACTATGGTGGAGGTATGGTGGGAGAGTGGTGGAAGAAGAGGGCTGAGAATGAGAGAGAGTTGAGAGAGAATTCAGAGAGAGAGAGAGAGAGCTGAATGTGAGTTAGAGAGAAGAGTGTAGTGAGGAGTGTTGTGCAACAAGTGTTAGAATGAGAGAGTTGGAGAATGAGAGTTGTTTTTGGCTCAAACTTAGGCCATCTTTTGGAGGGATGAGGGAGGTAAGTTTTTGGACTAATCTACCCCTAAGGTAGGGGTAGAGGAGGGAGGAGGGATGAAGAGGTGATGGAGTTGATGGAGGGTGGAAGTGTGTAGGAGAAGGGGAGGAAAAATGAGGAAGAGAAATGATGAAGTTTGACAAAAATGGAGAAAAACTGCACAAGAGCTCGAACAGGTCTGCACGGCCGTGCAGTTTAAGGCGCGCGGTCGTGCGCCTGGCAAAAGTCAACATTTTGAATTTTTTTCTTTTTCTTTTTTAAGCCAACCACGGAGTGCCACATGGAATTTGTTGACTGATGCCTTACTTGCTCAGCACACATTTATTCCGGCTCTGTGTTTTGTTCCGTAACTGCTCCGTTGTGCGCGCTCCGGTGTCCCGGTTGTCTGCGGGCCCAACATGAAAGTTGCTCGGAATGTTTTTGTGGTCATGCCGGTGTATCTGTAATTTGATCGAAAAGCAAGGAAACGTATAATATAATTTTAATGCATTAGATGACCGTTAAAGGCTTTTTTAGCAGCGCGAGACCCATTAAAGGGTCCGCGCGTGCGATTTTTGAGAACATGCCTATTTACTCGGTTTTGAGCCCTGATCATGAATCCGGAATCGTTTTTTGCATCCGATGCACCGATAAGGCGTACGGTAGTCCATACGGCCAATTCTGGGGTTCTAGGTCGATTATCGGGTTTAGACCAATTTAAATGAGGGTTTAAGGGGTGCGAGATCGGGGTGTCTACAGTGACCCAATAGGATTATACTAAGTTGGCAACGAGTCCGAACCAGTCAAACCTCGTAAGTCATAAGCGGACTCTAGCAAGCCATTATGACTACCCAATTAGTATAACTCTGGAATCCAAAGTTTCCTAAAATAGAATATAACACAATCTCTTTGTTACACGATGTCTATTGAACGTAAGCAATGGTCAATGGTCAACTTACATTTGTTCAATGCTTTCTCGATCCCGAATGTATTGATACTACAAATCATATTTGAGCACGGCCATGCATTTCATCAATACCATTCATCGAGTGGCCAAAGCTTGACATCTCTCTTGACAAGGAACAAATCCCATCTTGACTTATTACTCTTCCCTACATGATTCCAATTACGCCAATCATATTCTTTATAGCTATCCGGTTAGGGATAACGTTTGAATATGTCAAACGTAATGTTCACCATGTGGAAGACTGTAATAACCTCAGGTCTAGAGATTCCAGTGATATAACTATATGAGACTTAATTATGACATTGTGACCATGACATAAATCTCATAGGGGTCAGTCCAGTATTTGTTCTCCAACAAATACCCATAGGTCTAATTGTATCCCATACACCATAATCATCATATGATTATCTATTAAACTTATACTTAATAATTAATCATAATTATCAGGGACGGGGATTATAATAATAAACATGCAAAAGATATAATAATCAATCATTCAATATCTTTATAAATAATAACATTAATTTTACAAACAACATGGCTAGGGCATAACACCAACAATAGAGATTTTATATAGGTATTAGTTAGAAAAGAGGAATTATGAAGTAAGGCTATCTACTGAATAATAAACTAACATTTCATATCGTTTATCATGTCGAAATATGATGATGGCTGCATATGCTCATCTTTAACATGAAAAAAAGAAATGATCATAACAGAGTGTCCATTGTTTTTTCTCTTACATAGGGGCGAAGAGTGGTCAAGGCTAATCTTCGAGGTGATCACATCGTGTTCTCAGCTGCAGAGTTTTTCATAAAGTTAAAATTTTGATGTATTTCCGTATTTTGTCTGTTTTAAGCACATGTTTCATGTAATTTGGTCATTTGTTTTGAGAACGCGAGTAAGATGCTCGGGAAATGATGATGTCTGAGCATAAAGAAATTCAGTACGAAAGCATCTAGAGTGACATTGTAGATTGCATACAGAGATGTAGCGTGATATGGTTTTCCCATTCTTAAAGTGTCAATGTTTGTTCACTTGGTGCTGTTTTAGCTACTGATTAATATTTTTCGTCTAATCATATACTCTATAAAGATCAGTTACCATTTCTATGTTTTATTTACATTAACATTGTTTGAATTAATGAAGTAAATGTCACGTGTACAATGGTACTTTTTGAATAAGATACCTTTGAGTTGAGTTATATGGTTTACTAATGAGAATAGTGTCATACTAACTTGATTTTGTTAATATTATAGCTTATACACTATTCTAATTTAATGGTTGTTCATTACTATTAAATTATGTGGCGTTATTAAGCAATAGAATAGCATCAGTATGGTTATGGCTTATGAGTTGTGTGCGGCTCATTGTATTAAGGACTTTTTGTTTATGACTATTATAAATGCTATATTGTTGTTGTTTAGTACTTTGTTAAAGAACAACATCGTGTTAAGTTGGGGTTTACAAGAGAAAGGGATATGATTGTAAGCTTTATTGATCGTGATATTGGTATGTTCATAGGTGTGTTATTGTTTATGAATTCAAAGAGTAAGGATGGAGAAAATGCGGAAAGAGATAAAGTAGGGATGGAGATTAAAGTCAATAAAGAATGTTAAAAAAAAAAAAAAAAAAAAAAGGGGGGGTCTAAAGAGGGGGTGCCAGCACTATCAGGTAGGTGAGGGGAGGGAAAGCTAGGGTGTATTAAAGAGAAATATGAAACTCTTTTGATTGTTCATTATGTGACGAAGGGAGTAAGGCATCAAGCATTGAAGTAGCATATGACAACTTATAGATGGAGAAGCTATTTTTTCCTACTTATCATTTTCCTATTACTAACCTTTTTGAACTTACCCGTGCCATTAGCACGGGCTTTTAATACTAGAAAATGTCATAAAACGGAGGGAGTACATGAGTACATGAATTGTATACTCACAATGGCACGGGCTTTTAATACTAGAAAAATGTCATAAAACGGAGGGAGTACATGAGTACATGAATTGTATGCTACAATATTGTTTGTGGCATACAATATTGTTTCTTGTTACAGTATTGTTTGTGTCTCGTACTATGATCTGTTCATATTATTCCCACATAAGATTTTGATTTTATCCATTTTCTTGAGAGAAACCGAAATTACATGAATTGTATGCCACAATATTGGATGTCACACATTAGACAAATTACAAGATGAAACACAACACACAAATTTCCAAATATATTAGGCCTGTCAATTTTGACTCGTTACCCATCAACCCGCTCGACTCAACCCATCAATTACCTGACTTCATTTAACTGCGAAAGTTCACAGCTAGAACATATATACCCCTGACGCATTTAAGCGGCGGTTCAACTGCATGGAAACAATCAAAAGCATGGGAAAGTAAAATAAATGGGTTTATCCGCCAACCCGTTAACCTGACCAGACCTACCCACGAGTTAAACGTATCGCAACGGGATGAACTCGTCTCGACCGCCAACCCACCTACTCAACATATGACCGGTCTAAAAAAATATCAAAAGTCACAAGACAAAAGGCAGTTGAGTAGATATATATTGGCAGCCGAAGAACTACGTGTACACAAAATAGTAGTATACCGTTTTGCGTGCATCATAGACTCGCACCTGAAGTCCTGAAACCAACACAGACGAAACAAAACCCTCTCAAATTTGTGATTCAAAAGCTTCAAAGAGAAGATGGCACAAGCTTTGGCAAATTTCACCATACATGAGTACAAAACAATCAGGAGCACAAACAGACAATATACTAGTGAATCACTGAAAAACATGCGATGCAGAAACGCGATACTTTGCCATCAATCAATCCTACACAAGCCTAGTACAATAGTTCAAATAACTTAGAAAGGAAATTCGCAATAGCTAAAAGCTGGAAAAAATAGTTTTTGAGTCCAAAAGCCAACCAGCAGTTTAAGAAAGAACATATTGTAGTAAAGTATCGAGAAAAAGGGATATGATAAAGAATCCGAAACTTAAAAGGATAAAAATGACTCGATAAAATTATAGAGATCCAAATCAAAAGGCTCATCAACTCCCTTTCAACAGAAAGCAGCAGATGCTCACATAGGACTTTACACCACCGGCAAAAACTACACCCACGTTATTACCACCATCCGCAACATATGCTTCAAATAATATATTCTAAGGAAACTTGAACAAGTCCTCAAGCTTCAAACACACTTTGAGACTGGATGATAAACCATGGCAGAGGAAGACAACAAACTTTCAGAAAATAAATCTCCCTCATCCTTTTGGTAACGAGACTTCAACAAGAAAATGCCCTGCAGAAAGCAATGACATGTTACTCACAAGGCACCCAAACTTGCTAATCTTAGTAAAAAAAGAATTGAAGAACTCGTAATTTGTAGCAATCAATGTTCGATCACACACTCAAAAACTTAACTGTGGTTTTAATATCAGGATGTAATCAAAAATGAAACAGGATTACCATGAATTGATTATGAAAAATAAACCAACAGAACACTTCAGTATTCAAAAGCTTGGCACATTTGGTCCCGCAAACCAAGTTCTAGATTAACTCACTACTTAACAAGCAGTTTGACGTGGCCCATATCTGAACCAAACAACAAAGAATTCCAATGGTGAAGGTGCTAGATTCCTAAACATATAACATATTAAATAATACTCCCTCCATCTCATTTTGTTTGGCCACATGTGACTTTTGATGGTCAACAAAAATGAACTTTGACCAAACACTAATGTCAAATTAATCATCCTAGTGAATTCTAAAAGTTGTTATTGATAAATCGCTAAGTGATTTATCGATAACAAATTAAATTCACTAGGATGATTAAATTGACATTAGTGGCCAAGATTGAGTTACTCGAGAGCCTTGGTCAAAAATGTACTAGTCCATAAAATGTGTACATATTATGATTCCCAACTTAAAGTTCCCAACACTGGTCGAATCAAGCTTTAAAAATGAGCTGAACCCACCCATCTCAAGTCTCAACATAAGCTCTGTCCAACTCGATTTATTTAACCCAGGACAAGAGAAAAAAAATATACTCCATCCCGCAAAAAGATAGTCCCACTTACCATTTTTTATTGTCTCGTAAAGATAGTCTCATTTCCATATTTGAGGGGTTAAATTCATTGAACTTTCATAATCACAGTCCTTGTGATAACTAAGGAGGGAGGTGAGAAAGAGAGAAGGTGAGGGGAGGATGAAAGACAATGGAAGAAGAGTTGAGGTTGGTGATGGAGCTGAAAATGTGTTTTTAATATGTTTGAATAGTCAAAGGGGCCTAACAGTGAGGGAGGGAGGGAGGGAGGGAGTAATTATCTTGTGAAAATAAACAAAGCATTAATTATCATGTGTGAAAATAAACAAAGCATTAATTATCTTGTGTGAAAATAAACAAAGCATACCTTCAGTTGAAGTTGAATCCACCAGATGGAAGGGGAACGTCACCCCCACCAAAGTTGAACCCGCCCTGTTGGGCTGCTGCCTCCCCGGGTGGAAGAGTATCTTCATCCTCCTCCAACCAATATGTTTCGAGAAGCTTTACAGCCTTCTCATAAATCTCATTGTTGTCATGACTTTGTAGGTTCTCAATTTTCTCCAAACCCTCGGCATCATCAATCATTTGAGCATAAAGATTAACGTCACCGGATTGACCCAAATTCTTCTCAGCTTCACCAACCTTTAGTATGTTCTCTAGCCCCTCCAAACAAACAGTGACAATTCTGGGATCTGGGCAAACAAGTAGGTCACATAGAGGCTTGATGCACCCTTGGCTCACCAAAAACCTGCCAGCAAAATACATAAAATGAAACTTGTAAATTCTAATAGAAAAAACTTTTTCTCTTTAAGAAAAAAATGCAAGTTCTGTGCAGAACCCATACTTTATCTGTTCATGAGTACCGCCAGACGTAGCATTTGAGATAGCCCATGCAGCCTCCTTCTTGATATCAAACTCAGCATTCTGAAGCAAATGAACTAGCGGGCCAATGATATTAGCTTCAATTACAGACTGCAAAATCACCACATTTAATTAGTTCAGAACGTTAGCATTGAAAACACAGGATAAAAAATAAGTCTCAAACCAAGAGACTAAAAAAAAATAACTGCTTCACCTGAATCTGCTCTTTGTTGCCAGCGGTGATGTTTGAGATAGTCCAGCAAGCTTCCTTCTTAATGCTCTTTTTATGGTTATTGGCCAACAGGTTCAGGAGGCAGGGCAGTGCTTGATGATTGATGATAAACTATTTACATAAATATGGCAGTCGCGTAGTTAGCTTGGAGAGTATATGAAACAAAAACTAAAACACAGTGGAACTTAAACATCTTCAGGTGAAACACATACAAGACTGAAATAATTATACAAAAAGGAGAACAAATTAATAAACTTATCAACATGCTATCAGTAAATCTGCACCTGAGTCTGCATATCATCTCCCGTTACGATGTTCCCTACTGTGCGAAGAGCAGGAATGAGAACTGAAGGGGAAGGGTGCCTGAAACACACCAAAAGAATTTGTTTTACTAAGTTGACAGTGTACCGTAGCAAGGTCCACACTTGTATAGATTAGATTGAATACTCACGTCAACAGCTCAACCAATCTGGGGCATACACCTGATTCAATAACAGCTTGGATCTTATCATTTGTGCCATCTGAAAGATACGAGAGCGCCCAGCACGCATCAGTCAATACTTCTTCGTCATTAGAGTGAATAAGTTGCTGAAGAGCCGGAAGTGCAGGCTTCGTCTGTCCACCAAAAGAAAAAATTCAATGCATGTAGCTCCAATTCACACAATATGCTAAATTCAATAGCACTCTACTTAACATCCAGTTAACAAGTGAAGGATAAAACATGTGGATCTAGCATGTGTGTCTGAAGGTATGCTTAACTTCAACAAGCAAGCCAAAATATTCAAATTAAATCTCCTATAACAGGTAGTAGATTGTACTAATACTTCTAATCCAGAAAGGACGGCAAAGTACTAAACAGCTATATAGCAATAAAAAGTCGAAATCCTATAAACCTAAGAGACAAACCTGATCAAAGGCAGGTTGTGGCTTGCCTCTACAGAAATTGGAAAGTGTCCAGGTTGCATTCCGCAGCATAGATAGCTTGGCGTGCTCATTCAACTGAGACAGCAAAGGAACCAAAGCCCCATGACCAAGAACAAGGTCACGGCACTTGGGAGAGTCACCAGCAACATTTCCTAGTGCCCATACAGCCTACACATACAGAATGATAAGAACTCGTGAACGCGTTACTGATTGTTACCAACAAGCAATACACACTGGCAATATGGCACAATCATATGATCATAATAAATAAAATGATCATATAAAACAACCAGAACTAATAATCTTTCTGATAACAGACCTGTTCTCGAACATCATCACTTGGAGAACCAAGAAGCTTCACGAATATTGGCACAGCACCATGGTCAATCACCACTTTTGTATGTTCAGATGTCCCAGATGCAATGTTTGTGAGGGCCCAAGCTGCCTCAAACTAAAACATGTGTCCAAGCAATATAAATGATCAGAATTCATACTAATCTATCAATCACAAACAAATTGAAATGTATTACACAAGAATAGAGTGAAGATTTCTTAAAACATTTAACTACATCTGGTAATGCGTAGCACCATACCTGTAGTTGTGGGTAGTCTTCCCTCATAAGAAACTCAACAAAACGAGGAACTACACCTGATTGGATAACCTCTTCAATTGGAGGACTGCGCTCTGGTAATAAATTAAAAGGTAAAGAAATCAGAAATTCATGTAGTCCAATTAACAATGACAATAGCTATCACAACACTAGTTAGTAACAATAGTAAAAAAGATAGGATTAATACTAATAATAATCGCAAGAGACAAGTTTCAGCTACCTATGGAAAGAAGTTTCCGAAACTGGGTTGTTGCCTCAAGCTGAAGACTATTCTCATCAGACCAAACCCCAGCAATCATTCCAGGTAGATTTTCTAACTGCAAAAACGACAATGGAAACATTAAGCGGCAGAAAAGTCAATACAGACAGTATAAACTACATCTAGATTGACACCATCTAGCAGAAACGTCTTTCCCTAACTTAATAACAGCTCCATATGACTATTGAAGCTTTAAGAATAAACATACTCAAGATTGAACAGTGTGCAAAAGTTAATCCAACCACGCTCAGTGACACATTTCTAGCCTTGAAGACTTGAACTAACCAAGCTTGAAATAGTCAAATGTTTAAGTACTTGTCGCAGCTTAGAGTGTTTGGCAGTGTTGGACTATGCAAATATCAATCACAATTCACAACAGCACAGAAAAAAGACAAGTTACAAGACATTCAGTAAGAAGACAGTTTTAAACTGCAATAGTGAACTTGCTTCAAAAAACTGCAATAGTGAACTTCCGTGAAGTTATATAAGCACAGCAACTACAGGAATTCAGAAAAGCTGTATCTCATTTCCATAATTTGAATTCTCAAAGAACTAGCAAACAACATACTGTACAATCCATTAAAAGCAAAGGGGAATTTTGAAGAAAAAAAATCATTTAAAAGCAAATATAACTATACCAGCATATCTAATCAGCTCCGCGATAATTCAAATTTTGATTTGAAACCAAGGAAGTCGAAGCCACATACAAATGTCAAATAGTCAAAGTGCTAACCCTAGTTATACATATTTAAAGCTAAACCAATTGATTTCTACTCTAGATACATTCAGTAAAAGCTAAGAAACCCTAATCTGATAGTTAGAGGCGGCGGATATACCTTCTTCTCATTAGTAGAAGCAGATTGAACAGGAACAGGAAACTGTTGATTAGCAGGTAAACCTTCACGTCTCTTCTTCATCAAGCTCTCTTCCCTTCTGTTCTTCCGGATCTCAACCATGTTATCCTCCCTCCTTCTCCTCCCTTCCTCGGCATCGACGGCCACCTTGTACCTGTTCCGGCGAACTTCAGTTCTAGCCTGAGGTCTCAACGACATCGCTGCTGCTTCTGCTTCTACTCAACTCGATCGACTAAAACAAATTCAGAAACCCTAGAAATGAAAAAAAAGGGGGAATGAATAGATACAGGTGCGTGTATGTATCGATCGGAGAGATGGGGGAGAGTATGGGCGGAGGGTTTGGGGTTTTTTTTTTTTTTTTTTTTTTGATTTTGATTTTGATTGAAGTGAAGGGAGAGAGAGAGAGAGAGAGAGAGAAAAGGTGGAAGAATTTATATAGGGCGATTACGGGAATGGAAGGGTTGGGAGGAAAAAGGGCCTGGATTTGAAGTTATTTACGAAAAAGACGTTGATTTTGAATTTTAAAGATGAGGGAAAAAGACATCTCATTCGTTGCTGGAATTTTTTTTTTTGACGGTTTGCCCCTCGTGCGTGGCTACAAAACGACGTCGGAGCGAGATGATGGGACATGCCGTAGATTGGGCTAAGCGTTGTTTATTAAGGCCCAAATAATTTGAGATTGATGACTAAGTTGTGTTAAGGTACAATTAGGGATCTGTTCGAGTTGAACATGATCCATTGATCCGTCTTCAAAATATCTCTTGGATTAAAATTAGACATTCACTGATGCACGGCTATTAAATTTGAGGTGGTTTTCCATGAAAACAAGGTGATCCGTCTCATGTATGAGACGGGTCGACCGATGACTCATGGGGCATGACCCACCACGTGGCAGCCTCCCATAGGTCAAAAAAAAATTGAGTTTTTATACTATTATTTTTCGGCTTTTCCGTCGTTTACAAAAAGTAATAGTTACCATAACTTAATGTAATGACTGTATACATATAAGGTAACATTGTTCATAAGTAAACGTAACACCTGTTTTACAAACACAAAAGCTCGTTTTACCAATTTTTTCAAATGTAATACTAACTATAATTACATGTAACCCAAACAATATCTAAATGTAATTATCATTTATACTGAAATGTAATAATGCTTTTGCAAAAATGTAGAATATTGTGTATTTGGATTTAATTTTTTGAAATAAAGTAACATTTGAAAAGTAACAACTCATATATATGAATGTAATTGTTTGTACAAGTGAATGTAACATTTTAATAAAATAAATTATAACATATTTCTATAGATAATGAAATACTTTTACATGTAACACTAATCAAGTGTTTTTAGCTCTAAAAATGTAAATGATTGAATTATTACTTTTTATATACATATGTGTTACAATTATGTATAAACATTATTACATATAAGTAACACGTTCGTTACATTTTAGTTGTAATAAGTATTACTTTTGGCAAACGAAGAAAACATAGAAAAAAACAATGTTATTTTTCTGTATATATGTATTACTTTTATATATACAAACTGTTACTTTATATGTATACAGTCATTACATTAAGTTATAGTAACTATTACTTTTGACAAACCGAAAAAAACAAAAAAAAACAATATAAAAAAATGGGCCTATGAGAGGCTGTCACGTGGCAGGGTCGACCCCTAGGTCCTGGAGCCGGTTCAATGGGCCGGGTCGGGCGGGTCAAAAACCGTCTCATTGATGAGACGGGTATTGCATGTGTGCACGGAAGTTTTTGTCATTAAATTTTATTATTATTTTTTTAGTTAAAAATTCATTATCTATTAATAACTAGTGTAGCACCTATGCATTAAACGCACGGCAAAACATGCATAAACAAATACTCTCTCCGTCCCAGCAGAAGTGTTACCAATTTTTGAGACACGGGGATTAAGAAAAGGTAGTAGGTGTGTGGTAGAAAATGAAGAGAGAGAATGAATGGGGTAAATAGTAGTGTTGGTTGAATAAAATGAGTGGTGGAAAATGAAGAGAGAGAATGAGTGGGGTTAAATGGTGGGGTTGGTTGAATATAAATATATTAAAACATTTTCATTTTGGGTAGTAACACTTATGCTGGGACGGACCAAAAAGAAAATAAGTGACACTTCTGCTTGGACGGAGGGAGTAAACAAAACTGAGTACTATAAAAGAGCTGTCCATTGGTCATATCTAAGACCTCTTAATTGACCCACATAAGCCTGTGTACAATTAAGGTCATAATAGAAATTGCTGGCTAACAAAAAGTTGTTGACCTTGGTCATCATCCCAGTGAGTTTCCTCAATTTAAATTTATTAGTTAGGTTGTCCAATATGCCTTCTAGACCTGACATATTTCTAAGATCAAATACAAAAAAGAAAAACTAATAAGCCACACAACAAATTGTCTAGGCCTATAATTAATGAAATTGATGTACAAACAATATACAGTCATCAACAAAACAACTTCAGTAGCATACTTAATGTAAATATAAACAAAAGTGTTACATGATTTGCCACAATCCTAACTTTTCTTAATTCTCAGACATACTACATATGCAAATGCCATTTCAAATTCAAAATATCATAAGCAGGCCTGAAACCATTATTTTAAAGTTTTCTGGGCCGTTGTCGTAGTCTGAAGCAGAGCGCTAAGATACTAATTACGAATAGATTCAAGAAGTAACTCAGATACAATCAATACGACATTACCGGAGCTTCTACTTTATTTGGAACAGTTTCAAATGCTATAACTTTTCAATGGCCAAACACTCTCACAAGTCTCCGTAAGAATACAACAATCTGCACCTCGGTAAAAATCGACACCAAGACTATGAAATCTCTCCTGTCCAGCTGCAGCCTGCCATAAGAAGTACATTTACATAATTTATGGTATAGCTAATAATTGATTTTTAATGCAAGCTACGTTATACATCCACATGAAAACACGATTAATTCGATCCTATGTGTTGTATTCATACGTTGGGCCAATAGTAGAAACATGCCCTTATACCATCTACTGTTCTCGTGTGTCTTATTTACAAGTGTTGTGCTCCCAATTTCACCTCTTCGATGGAATTAAAATAATAACATTATCATATTTATATGTTCCTTTCTCCTTCCATTTTCATTTACTACACATGTTTTCCCAAGTTGATCTCAATAGGTAGCCAACAACAACCGTAAATAAAATAAGCAAGGAAAACGTTAAGTGTTAACTTGTCAAACACAGATAGTTTTATTCGGAGAGGGTAGTATAAGGAAAAAATCAAAATTGTGTGTAGTAGTATTTAGTACATGACTCCTAGCTGAATGGAATGATAGAATTTAATTCAGGATAAGTTGGTTCTATAATAAAATGACCTCTGACCTAAAATGAACGTCTGATATTCCAAAAACACAATATTCCAAGCGCCAATATCACCTATAAAAATTTACTTGAAAAAAGATGAGACAAAGGTATTTTGAGGATCACAGGGGATTAACAGTCAGGAGAGAAGAAAATTGTGATAAGAATGGTGGAAAAGGGAAACCGCACAATGTCTAAGGATCAACAATCACATCATTCAAAAACAGCTGCAGCTCATATGCCTGTGCGAGTAACCATTAAACAAAAAACTCATAATTTCTAATCCTTATAAGCATAAGACAGAAAAATTGCATTGAAACTACTTGTTCATAATCAGTATGGTAGAAAGAGACTCTTAGTCTTTACTAAAGAAAGAAACTTGAAACTTGAAACTTGGGGACTCTGAGTATGGGGCCAAACGTAGCTCCTACCAGGACAAAAGACAGAAAAGGAATAAGGTGACTAAAATAAAGTTACGCTATTTCATTACTGCAAACTGGACAAAAATTTTCTGGACAAAAATTAAGTGATACGCTTGTCGTTCTTGATCCGTCTTTTCTATTTTATCACAATGTTCTACTGGATCTAAGAAAAATTCTGTGAGCCTAAACTAAGAGAATCACATTACGGATAAATCAAAAATGAAATTAATCATTAGAATCTCTCACCTTCGTGGGACTTTGCTTCAAAGGCTGCATCAAAGCAGTGGCGGAGCCAGGAATTTTCGTCAATGGGGGCAAAGATCACACAACAAAAATAATTGTACCACAATTTTTGTCGATGGGGGCAAAATAAAATCTAGTGTATTATTATCTTTATTCCAAAGGGGGAAAATTTCAACAAATTGTACTAAACCTCCAAATTTTTGTAAATTTTGCACTAGTAAATTTTTATTTTTAGAAAATCAATGGGGGCAGTTGCCCCCTTTGGACCTAAGGTAGCTCCGCCACTGCATCAAAGCCCTGTTAGATTATGAATGTGGCCGTGAATTTAGAGTTGATATGTTGTTCTTTAAGTGTTCAAAACCAGAAGTCACTTAGGTTAGGTAAACTATTATACGAAACATGCATTTTAAGTGGCATCAGGTGGTTGTTTTTACCATTTTCTTTTACATTCCAAAACCACTTAATATAAAGAATTGTACCATCAAAAGAGCTGGTGCAGCTGGGACATGAAAAAATCAAAGGAGCACAACCATACGAAATCTGCAAGATAGAGCCAGTCAATCTCTCACTTCAAATAATACTTCGTTTATCAAACAAAATAAAAATAAACTTAAATAGAAGCAAAATAAAGCAGTTACCTTTGAGATAGAATAAAAGAACCCAACTTGGGTTCCTGACTACAATTGAAGTATTAGTTAACAAAATTGCTTGAGCAAACCTAACATAAAATAGCAAGAAAACAATATGTGAGAAATATTTCATAAAACCCCTAAAATTGAATAAATCCTAATGAACTACAAAATGTGAAGCTGAAGAAAATATGTGAAATCACTAACAATTTGAGGAGGGTAAATTTGTAGAAACCCTAATCAACGAAGAGGCGTATGGAATAGACAAATCAAGAGAAGAAGAGAATTTACCTTGAATTGAAGGCTTCAGAAGATGCCCTTGCTGCTTCTCAACGGCACACCAAGATGGATTGGACCACGCTGCAATTCAACCTTGCTGCAGCCAGTCGTGTTGCTGGACTATGCTTTTCGAGATAAGCTGCAGAGAAGAGAAATAGGCCGCAGATGTGGGGGAGCCGCAAGCCAGATGTACCAGGAGTGGAAGGAAGAAATATATATAGAGAGAGAGAGTGTGTTCATGAACGGAGAGAACGGCGGGCTTATAGAGAAGAAGAGGCCCGAAAGAGACTTTTCAGTTCCGTGAGTGCTCTGGAAGCATATATACTTAGGCGGGAAAATTGAGTGCTTTATGCACTTCTGTTTTTATATATTATAAGATTTATTGAATGATGTAAAATTTACAGAAGAATGTGATTAATTCAGTTTATAAAAATATTAAATAAAATGAAATTTAGATGATGCAGTTATTTTTTGTCAGTTGTTAACTTGTTTTAGAAAGAAAAAAAAAAGTCATTGGTTTAATGCATTTATTATACTTTTTTGCTTTAAGACATTTAATTTAAAGATAGTATCACCTTCAACTTCATGGTCACTTGATTAAATTTGATTTTTTAGAAAGAAAAAAAAAATACTCTATAAGTATTACTCTATACCAATTATACCCTTAATACTTATCGTTTCACTATTTTCAAAGTTTTTTTTATTGCTCTATACCAATTATACCCTTAATAATGCTAGTGAATTATCTCTTACCTAACCATTTAATTACCTATGTAGTTGAATTACTTTAGGGCTATTTGAGACTTTTTCACATGCATTAATGACATTTTTTAATATGTGTGAAACTCTCCAAAACGATATATATTTTGAGACGGAGGGAGAATATAGTACTCCCTCCCTCCTTCCCAAAATACTTGTTCTAATATTTTCACACAAATTAAGAAAAGCAATCAATGCATATCTAATGGACCGAATTACCCTTGAAATATTTCAAATACCAAGACAATTAAATGTTTTTACAATGACAACTACCATCATAAATAAGTGAATATTTGCCAAACAATGTCAAATATGTCTAGATAAAAGGAAAGTTACAAACATTTTGAGACAAATTGTAACCCCTTAAACTACATGTATTTGGGGACGGAGGGAGTACTTATTAATTAAATTGAAAAATATGCATTGTTTACTTTTCTTAAGTTTTAATAAAGAAAAAAAGACCTACTGTAATAAAAACATAACTTTAATACAATTAAACCATTCATTAAAATGAAAGTACATAAAACAAAAGTCAACATGACCCAACAACCTCTGGAATTTATTTCTGCATACAAATTACATCAAGTCCAATGGTTAGAAGTTCAATAATTTGATTTATTATACTTTTCTAAGTTCATTTGCATCTTTAGTAGAAGGTTACACTTCTAAGTTAATGGTTGTCATACTATACTACTATCAGTTTTTTCAAAGCCTTTTCGCCTTCCTAATGCTTTTCTTAATTATTAGTAATTAAAAAATTGAGCTAATACTACTCTTGATATGTTATTACATGAATTAAAAAAATTAATGAGTATGTACATAAAAGTATGAAATGTTGGCGCATATATCCCATATCGGGAATTAACTAGCCAAAGTCTGACTATATAAAGATCCAGGGCCACTCCTCCCATTGCCAATTGGTTTTGGGATGGAACCTCAGACTTTATCATGGTATCAGAGCTGGTCCTTTACACGTTCGGCCCACGATGATCTAGCCCCACGTCACCCAATTATATGTCCACGCGTAAGCCAAACAGAACCCAACATTAAGCAGCTAGCTTCCGCTGGAATATTTATTTGTGTATAGAAGCATTTACGCCAAACTGTTACACTTGGCTGTCATACAATAAGCTTTTGCAAAGCTTTATTGTTTACTTATTAACATCTATCTCAAAATAAATGAAATTTACTTTTAATTAAAAATAAATTTATTTATTTTGACATTCATCTTAAATAGAAGTAGTACTCACAGAGCATATCCAGATTTAAAAATAAAATAAAATGCGTAACTATACAACAAAAAAAATGTTTAAAATGGATTTGTAGCCTTTCAGGTAAAAGAGATGAGAAAGAGACAAAGTTGAAGAAGAGATTGAACAGACACGCCAATTGATTCACCGAATCACCAATTAACAATACTTCTCCCCACTTCCCTCTTCATCTTCAAAGCCAGCAAAAACTGCATAGTTCAACAAAACCAAAACATAAAAAAAAATAAAAAATAAAAAAATTAAAGGAATCATTATTTTTTTTTCATATTCATCTCGTTTAGAATTCGTATGCAGGTGGAGTGAGTCGGGGGAACTATAAAAGAAAAAAAAAAGAAAAAAAATTAAAAAATACTCCCTCCGTCCCAAAATGATCTTTTCATTTGACTATTCAAACTTTTTAAGCATATGAACACTTGCTTCATTAACCATGTTTTGTTTGTGCACTTTGAAACCTAAATTGTAGAAATTGAAAAAACCTTTTGGGACAATGAGAAATGGAAAATGAAAAGATAATTTTGGAACGGAGGGAGTATATTGTTTATGCTTTTTGAGCACCCGGTTAAAAAGATAATATACTACATACTACATATGTATATATAATACAGATATATAGATAGAGAAGGAGAGGACTTATCAACTCCATTATTATTGTTAGAGTAAATGACTTTGAATAAGTCAAATTTGAGAAGAAAAAGGAAAGTAATTAAATCCTTTTTGGGATTTAATTAAGGACTCCTTATGTCTTCTGGTTTAGGTTTCTAGCCTATAAATACTAGCCATAAACTAGTATTTTTCTATGCTTGATTCAATTGACATGGAGAGAGAGATCAGTGATTCTAGATATAGGGATTTGCATAGCTAGGAACTTTGTGATCAAAGTTCATGCAAACATAGATTAGTGTGATTATCCTCATGTAATTGTTTCTCCGCCATAATAATATCTGTTTTCCTTTGCCCGTGGAGGTAGCCAATAGAGATTGGTGAACCACGTATATTCTGTGTTGATTTGTGTTCATTATTTGCTATCTCTTGGATCTGATTTACTAACAAGTGGTATCAGAGCTTGGTTGAAAAGGAGAATTAGCATCGACGGAAGAGATCCAAGATCGAAGAAAAACAAGGTAGCAGTTTCTGGTCCGTTTTTATCCAGCGCAGCGGTGAAGAAAAAGGCGTAGCGCATTCTTTCACCGTTGGATCGTGCTGATTTTCGGTGAGTAGCTTTGGGACTCATAGATCTTCGATCTGAACGGTGGAGATTGGATTTTGATGTCTGTAGCATCCGAAATTGTATCCGGACAGAAGCTGCTGGTGTTTTGTCTTCGATTGTATGCGTTTGGAGTTTCTTGTTGCGATTTCTCTTATTGGCACCAGAGCCGGGTTAGGTGAGAAAGATCAGGGCATTCCGCCGCGGTAGAAAGAGATGGATTCCGGGATGAACAAGAAAATCCATAAGTCTGACGGGAAGAACAGGTTTATTATCTGATAGAAGATTATGCATTTGGGCGTGCAGATTGCAGGACAGAAAAAGTGCAGATCGCGTGCAGAAAACGTGCAGTTCGCGTGCAGTCTTGGTGTGAGTCGCGTGCAGTTTTGGTGCAGATCGCGTGCAGTTTTTTTCGTGCAGCGCACGTGCAGTCCGCGTGCAGTGTCCGTGCAGAAATCTGGGTGGCTAGGTTGGACACATCTGAGAGCAGTCAGTGATTGCTCATCTGTGCTAGAAATAGCAAATCTGGTAGATCTGAATCTGAAAGTTCGTCTGGTGTTCGTTGGTGATCCAAGAACACATCTAGAACGTTTCGATGTCTGGTATTTATATTTGAAGACGGAGTTTTGAAGCTAGGGTTCTGTGATCAGAAGTTAGTTGTCTGGTATAATCTGAAGATCTAACATCTGTTGTAGTCTATTCTAGTGATCTAGAATTAGATACAAAATCTGTGTTGCCCGAGGCAATAATCTGGTTAGAATTTAGAGTTATACATCTGACTCCGCGTCTGAAGAGTTCTGAGTCGGCTGCAGCAATGGCGAGCAGTGACAATCTGAATGAGGATGGAAATTACGCCCTGGTGACCGAAGAAGAAGCGTGCAAGGAAGTTGCATGGTTTCTAGATTCGGGAGTTTTTTATCGCATGTGTTCGCGCAAGGAGCAGTTTACAACGAACAAGCAGAAGGATGGAGACCGTATTTATATGGCTAATGGATCTATCTGCGAGGTAGTTGGCATGGGCTCCGTAAGGGTGAGAACTTCTGGTGATATATTTCCCACATTAAACAAGGTGAGACACGTTCCACAAGTAGCAAAGAATCTGGTATCACTTAGTCGGTTGGACAAGAAGGGATATAGTTTCAAAGGTGAAGGTGGAGTTCTGGATGTCTAGAAAGGTTCGGATGTGATTCTGAAGAGCGGAAGAAAAGATTCCTTGTGCATCCTCCAAGGTTCTGAGATTGGTGAGGGCGTTGACGAGCAGGTGGAGCATCGTTTTACTCTAGGCCGGAGTGAACTGGGCAAGCCATTGCTAGAAGATCAACACATACCAATGTTGTCAGTCATTGTTGGCAAGATCCAATGTCGACTGGATGGGCCACGTCTGAATGACTGTTAATTCCCCGTTGGGGTGATTCTGGGTGTCCGTAGGATACATTGCATGCAGAAAATCTGATTATCCAGAGGACAAGGTTGTTTGCCTGGTGAGGCAAATTCTGAGTGTCTTGAAGATACATGGCGCGCGCGAAAAATCTGGTTGTCCGGAGGACAAATCTAGTGTCTTTGACGAAAGACAGACTGAGGCAAAGGTTGAAAAATCTGGTACGAGGGATGTGAAGGTGGAGTCTATGTCGGAAGCTCGTGAATCTGAATTATTAGGGGAGATTCAAAGTCAAGGTGGAGATTGTTAGAGTAAATGACTTTGAATAAGTCAAATTTGAGAAGAAAAAGGAAAGTAATTAAATCCTTTTTGGGATTTAATTAAGGACTCCTTATGTCTTCTGGTTTAGGTCTCTAGCCTATAAATACTAGCCATAAACTAGTATTTTTCTGTGCTTGATTCAATTGACATGGAGAGAGAGATCAGTGATTCTAGATATAAGGATTTGCATAGCTAGGAACTTTGTGATCAAAGTTCATGCAAACATAGATTAGTGTGATTATCCTCATGTAATTGTTTCTCCGCCATAATAATATCTGTTTCCCTTTGCCCGTGGAGGTAGCCAATAGAGATTAGTGAACCACGTATATTCTGTGTTGATTTGTGTTCATTATTTGCTATCTCTTGGATCTGATTTACTAACAATTATGGTAGGAGAGAAGAGAGAGGGCTGGTAAATACATAATGGGTACAATAACTGGGGTGTGTTTTCTGGGCGAGGTGTGATTTTATAAGTGTGATTGAGTGAAAGAGGTGGAAGAAGAAAGGGTGAAAAAAATTCAGGCGTGATTGAGAAGTGAAGAAGGTTTTTTTTTTTTTTTTTTGCATTAATTATGATGATGTAACCTAACCCTATCTTTTCATCTGAATCAATTTCCGTTAAATGTAACTTAGTATTAATTAAATCAATTAAGTATAGTAAAATGATGGAGTGCTACTATATCCAAGGCATTTTATATACAAGGCACAAGCAAATTACTAAACTACCCTTATATATATACTCAAAAAAAAAAAAATCCTCAGTTTCAAACACAACGCTCCGTCCCTCCATCTCTCTCGCACAAGAAGCCGACCACTCCTGCGCCGCTTACAAATCGACGACAACAATGAAGAAGAAGTTACCCACCGTCGATGGCAAGTCCGGTGCCGGCGCCGCCTCCTTTACCGCCCCTACACAGGTAACCCCTCAATTTATAACCCTAAATTTCAATTTCAAAAACATGACTTTTATGCCAAATTCGCTCCTATAATGCTTAATTGTTGTTTAAATTTGATCCTGCATTGTTGTAATTGTGTTTTATTGCTTTAATTGTTGTTTATTGTTTGAATTGGGTACGAATTTGTGGTTTTAAAAATCTGAAAATTTCGGGCTACGTTTCGTGTGGTTTTACACGAGTTGGTTTTGTGTATTTCGTATGAACTTTACACGAGTTGGTTCACACCTTTTCGTGTGTAATCACACGAAATGATTCTCAAAATTTCGTGTGATTACACACGAATTGTTGAGAGCCATTTCGTGTGACTACACACGAAATGTAAGCTGTCACTGAAGATTGTTTGTAGCACTGTTTGTTTGTCGAATTTTTTTAAATTTTTTGTTGTTAAATATTTCAACTAGAATTGTTGCTTATTTATTGTCTCTTATTTAATTTTTTGTAGGGACGTAAACCTGCGACTGCCTCTAATAGAAAGAGGAAGGCCGAGGAGGCAGCTGCAGCTAGAGGAGATGCACGGACCAAAAAGAAGCATGACAAGAATGTCGTGATTGAGCAGATTTTGGTTGATGAGACAGATAGTGAGGGTACAGATTCTAGTACGGGGTCGGATGAGGATTCATCTTCTGCTACTCTTTCCCGAGGTGCATCTGTGCGTGAGGGACACGGATCTGGTGATGATGAGGAGGAGGAGGAGGAGGAGGAGGAGGAGGTGGAGGAGAGTTTATCTGTGAGGCCTCGCAAGAGGCGGGAGGCACGGGCCAGAAAGGGGAAAGGGGCTAAGGATGAACAGTGGCAGCTTAAGAGTAACCCCGGTGGCGGCCCGGGGGAGGTTGATTTGTTGTACGGGTTTGGTCATCACCGAGCCCGTAAGATATGGGAGAACGCCACTTGTGAGCCGGTGTTGAAGCGCCAAACGAGGCAGCAGATTCTAGATAAGTAAGTATATGATTTGTTTATTAAATAGCTTTATTATTTGTTGTTATTGTTTTAAACCTCCTCTGTTCCTGAAAAACAGTCACATTTTGACTTTTTGTTAAAAAAAAAAAATCAAATCAAAATGGGACTGTTTTTCTGAAACAGAGGGAGTATTAATTATAATGTTTTGTTTGGAATCAACAGGTTCTCGCCTGCTTCTTTACCGGAGGATGATAGAGCTTGGTGGGCTCGTGTTCAGGGTACCGGCCTCCATTACCTACATGATGCTACCATTCGCCGGCCTAGCATGGCGCTCCTAACGGCGTTTGTGGAACGGTGGTCTCCCGAGACTAATACCTTCCACATGCCGTGGGGGGAGATGACGATCACTATGCATGACATCACTCATATCCTAGGTATATTCTTGTTTGTTGTCTATTTTTTATAAATTACATAAATTTTATCAATTTCATAAATTTTATCAATTTTATTAATTATTCCATTTTCAATTTGTAGGTATCAGCTGTTCAGGTGGCCCTGTTACGAAGGCGGTTCCAGAGCCTAACGTAGCTGGTATCAGGGCACGCCTTGATACATGTCGGAAGGGCACGACGTACTCTTTAGATGGCCTCCGCCGGTCCTTTGAGACCCTTTCCGACATGACTGACGATGAGCGCGCTTCCACGTACATCATGTTCCTCCTCGGCTCCACGCTGTTCGTGGACAAGACTCAGGATAAGATGCCCTCAGACTACCTTTCATTGTGCATGGATATTGACAGAGTGGGGGCTCTATCCTGGGGGACAGCTGCGTTGGTATATCTATACCGGGAGTTGGGGAAGGCATCTAGATATGGATGCAAGCAGTTCGGTGGTTGTTTGAGTCTTTTAGAGGTAATATTTAACAATCATTTAATAATTACAACATGTATTTATGGTTATAACATTGTTAACTTATTTATTTCATACATTTGCAGGCCTGGATATACGAGTACTTTCCGGTTTTCCGGAGAGATATTGACCCGTTATGGACGGAGGGCCAGCCGAGGGCTCGTAGATGGGTACGTACTGATACGGCCGGAAGGGATATGCCCCATCTATTGAAGTTTCGGTACACCCTGGACACGATGACGGTTGATAGGGTGAGTTAGTTATATTTAAAGTTTTACAAATTGTTATAATTTATTATTTCTGTTGACGGTGTCTAACAAATTCATTTTTAGGTTTGTTGCACTCCCTACGGTACCACCCCAGAGGCGCTTTTGCCGGTCTCATACTTCTGTGGGGTTATACGCTTCCAGGATATCACGGAAGCGTATATGCCTGACCGTGTTACACGGCAGTTTGGGATCCAGCAGAAAATCCCCAGAGACCCCATATCTTGCGGCCGAGAATGTTCATTGATGGCTGGTCAAAAGGGGTACAAGAAGTCCTATGGAACGCGTGATGAGGTATGGGAGGATTGGTTAGAGGACGGCTTGGGGGTTTTCGATCCAGTGCGTAGATGGGGGCCGTCCGTGAGCGCATCTGATCCTGTTACTTCCACGTATATGCAGTGGTTTCTGGCTAGGACTCATGTTCGGATTACTAATCCGAATCATGATGCCCTAGTTAACGTTCCACCACCGCCTAGGGTTGTAGAGGCACGAGATATACTACTTCCGCTGCTCACGGATGACAGGATACCCGCGGATGTCATAGATCAGATTAGACGGGCGCACGAGCTATTAGGAGACGCGTGATGACTATGTAGTTTAAGATTTGGTAGTTTATGTTTTGGGATATGTTAATTTTGGGATACAATGTTTGTATTTGTGATTCTGGTTTCTAAATTTTGGAATATGTTTGTAAATTCTGGTTACAGAACAAGTTTATGTTTTGGGATTTGTTAATGAATGATTTGTGATTCTGGTTTGATGTATTGGAATCAGTTTGTTTCAGTTTGTTTGTATCAGTTTGTTAGTTTCAGTGGCTGTTTTTTTTTCAGTACAGAGACCATCTCGTGTGCTTATACACGAGATGGTGTGACTCATCTCGTATATATACACACGACATGTTTTCTTTCCTCTCGTATGAACACACACGAGATACATTACTGGGTAATTAGTGTATTTCGTGTAATGTTCATACGACATAAATGAAACACGTCGTGTATATTTATACGAGTTATGATATACCATCTCGTGTATCCATACATCACAACAACCAATATATTCCACAAGATCAAGATCAATATGAAACAGAAACATACCCATTATTTCAATACTACATCAAGTGATCCATACATCACAACAACCACCAACAGCAAAACAAGAATTTCAAGGCATACTACATCAACTAAATTCGTACACCCTAACATCCAAACAAAACAAAAACCAAGTATGCATAATTCAAAAATCAATACACTATACACATAAACTATGGCCTATTTCCTGCAATTCGTGCTTCGTTCGCCGTAATTGAGAGTCGGTTGAATGTTTCTATCCGAGTTCTGTATGGCATGATCAGGTTACTTGCGCTTGGATCACGTCGATCCTCCCAATATAGTGCTAATGATGGTATCGGGTAATCACTATCGGACATGTGCAGCTGCAAAAGTAATTAAATAGTCAAATATAACAAATTTAAAAAAGATATTTAAATATAACGAATGTAAATAAGATAGTTAAATATAACGAATTGAAGTATCATACCAATATAAAATGGTTTTCCACATGTCCCAACACAAGTGTGTCGTGTATTAGTACACGACATAGCACGATATCAGAATTTAAAAATCCAATCTTGAAAAACAATTCAGTTTCAATATTGGATTTTTATTGTGATTTTGATCATAACACCAAATATAACTTTAAGAACTTACTTCATTGCAGCTTGGATTTTGATTTTGATGTGGAGAATTTGGTGGCAAACCTTCTTCTTCAAAAATAAAATCCACAAGATCAAGATTAATGTGATCATAAAGACTTGGAGAATGTTGTGGAGAATCTATAATATGGTGTTAGATGATTTGAGAATTAATGATAATAATGTGTATAGATTGATGGGTGTTAAGAATGGTTGTTGTGAAAGTGTATATCAATGGTGCTGCATGGGTGTTAACCAACCGGCGGTGTAATGCGTGTTAATGGCCGTTACAGGTAGGGTTTATGCGGTTTAAGTGTTCTGTTCTGGGTGTATCTCGTGTGATTAAACACGAGACAATATGGTACAAGTCGTATAAATTCCATACGAAATGGTTTTTTTCCTGGTAATAATCTCGTATGAACAATACACGAGATATAATCTATCAAGTCGTGTATTGTTCATACGAGATGTCCTAATATAGGTCGTGTATTCCCACACGAAACAACTTATGAAAAAGAGAAATTTAATTATAAATAAATGTGGTAGGTTATATGATATTGTATGATGTTGGTTTATTCATATATGTAATCATTGTTTGTTTTCCACATTATTATAACAATAAACATATAATCTTGATTAACAAATATGATAATTTCAAATATATAATCTTGAGCGAGTGGCATTCCTCTAATGTACAACTTGTCATTAACCTCGTTTGGCAAATCATCGAAACAACTTAACTCGTTATATAACATGTTTAATTAACTCATTATATATAATCTTGATTAGAAATATAACACCATAATTCATTAATTTAACATAGTATATAACACAATAATTAATTAATTTAACATAGTATATGCACATCATAACACGTCTGTTAGTTGATAAATAAAGTGGTATCACTTTTAACTAATAAATGTGATAGGTTATTTATGATATTGTATGATGAATTATAACATGTTTAATTACCTCTTTAAATATAATCTTGATTAAAAATATAACACCACAATCATTTGTTTGGGGATTATAAATAAAGTGGTATCACTTAAATGTGATAGGTTATATGATATTGTATGATCCAATATGACATTTGTTACTTGTCATGTCTAAGTGTACAAAATTTGCTCAATTAACAACACAATTCAATAATTTATCATAGCATATGCGTATCATTAACATCGTGTTGCAAATCATCGAAGAACACCTTCATTTTGATATGTCGTATGGATATACACGAGAGTATGATATCATATCGTGTGGTTTTGTACGACATTAATGACAGAGTAAATTTAAATTTCGTGTAAGTTCATACGACTTAATATTGTACACAATTGGTCGATGTCGTGTAAAAGTACACGACATGAAGGCTTCCTGTCGTCCTTTCGCACAAGACACGCGAAGGGTAGTTTCGCCATTATTGGTGCCTTGTATGTAATATGCCTTGTATATAAAATTTACCAAAATGATGATGTAAGCATAACATTTTGGAGGGAAAATTTTCAATGTGGTGTTGTCAAGTGTCCAAGATGATGTCAGCTAGTTTTTGGTTTAGTATTATTATATAGATGACATGGGATTAATTTCACCTCTCGTTCATGAAGGTTGGTAAAATTACATTGTCCCCCTTTAAATTTACATATTTTAAATTTAGATTTATCAGAGTGATCGCTCAATCGGCAAATAATATAAAATTCATAAATTATGTCCATATCAAAATATAAAATAGATAGTTAATCTATTATGCTTTTAAGTTTTTACATACGGAGTATATGTTTTGATGACGCCCTGACTTTTGGGGTCAATGTAGATGGATGAATGGATGGATATCTGGCTTGATTTGTCCGTGAACCAGTGACCACAACACAACAAATAACATCGTTAAGACCAGAGCTAGGTTTGATTCCAGCTTAGGCCATCGGTTGTGAGAGTAGGATATGTGAGGAAGCTGACAACAATACGTGTAATGCCTTTGAGAGAATTAGGGTTCTGTGTGTAAGTTACAAAATTATGTGTCAAAATTGTATTGGTGCTTTTAATTAGAGTGTCTTGGGTCCACTATCGATGTAACCAATAAAATATCACCACCTCATTTTGTAAACTTTTTTTTGTGCCCTTATCATTGCCCCTTTACCCCAAATTTTCATTCATAAAGAATGAGTGGGATGATGGGCCTTTATTTTCTTGTTATCAGGGTAAAAAAAATTAATGTTACAAAAGAAATTTACAAATTTTAGTTATTATAACCAAAATTATGTTTAAAAAAAAGGAAAAATTGCATTTATAATCACCCAACTATTGACCATGTGTGGTTTTGATCACTAAACCATTTTTTTTTTTTTGCGTTTTATAGCCTGAACAATTTTTCTGTGCTTCTGTGATCACTGGGACTAACTCCATAAAAAAAAATCGTTAACTAACTCTTTGCTTATCGATGTGCCCTTTTTTGGAGGGTAAAACAGGAAAAGTAGGTTTATATCAAATTTTAGTATAAAAGGTACTTATATCAAATATTAGAATAATTTTTAAGTAAATATTATTTTGCCTTTCAAAAAAATTGTTTTAAAATCATATATTAAATAAAAAATAAAAAATTAAGTTTCTTTCAATCCTTAAAATATAATTCAATTTTAATCCATGACCATTTTTATTTTTATTTTTTAGTTTTATTTTTGTTTTTGTAAACACGGTGTAATTGATCAAGAGGATGATTAAAGTGAGTTGATGAAAAATGTAAACACATAAAACTAAAGCAAAAAACTAAAGCAAAAAAAAAAAAAAAAAAAAATCTAGCTGATCAACCATTCAAATTATACCTTTAAAAAAATAAAAATAAAGCAACCATTTATTAACATTCAAAGTCTACCTTTAAAATACATTTAAATTCTATGTTACTTTGTATTCCTATTTTACCCTAAAAAGCAAAGGGCACGTGGACAAGAAAAGGGTGAGTTAACGAATTTTTTTGGATGGAGTTAGTCCCAGTGATCACGGAAGCACAGAAAAAATAGTTCAGGCTATTAAATGCAAACAAAAATAGTTGAGTGATCAAAACCACTCATGGCCAATAGTTGGGTGATCATAAATGCAATTTTTTCCAAAAAAAAAAACATACTCCCTCTGTCCTGAAATGATAGTCTCATTTTGACTTTTGTTGGTCAACAAAAATAAACTTTAATGATTTACCAATTACAAATTTTAGAATTTCACTAGAATGACTAGATCGTCACCAATGGTTGATCAAAATTCATTTTTATTGACAATAAAATGTCAAAATAAAACTATCGTTCTGAGACAGAAAAAGTATTGTAACCCTAAAATTGCTCTACTGTTGTAAATATTGTTCCATAGTTTCCTCGTTCTAGCATCTTAAACATAAAATAATTAGAAATATGAACAGCTCAATGAAAGATAAAATTGTTTTAAAAAATGAAACTTTTTATTAAGTGACACGCAATAAGAAAGGTTCACAATTCTTTTCTCAATCAATCCACAAGACCGCAACTACCTAAACACCTAAAACGACCCCCCCACAATAAACAATTGACCCCTTTTGCCCACCTCTCTTAAAAAAGTGCAAATATAAAATCCCAAAAGGGAAGAGATAATTACACTCATCACAAACAGGTGGGCCATAATCATCTACGAGTCAGACCACTGTAGAGTTTCGCTAGCTGCGGAGAGACGTCGCGGTGCTGCGTTTCGACATGGATGGATTTGAATTTGATGACATCTTGACACGTGCCCTCTTCCTATTGGAACTTTGCTCTTGATTACTACTATTATTATTCTCCATGAAACACGCCAAATCATCGCCGAACATCTCCACGAACGTCTTCTGCAAATCCTCCAAACTCTCTTGTTGCTAACGTTAAGAGAAAAACACAGAATTTCAGTTAAAAATCTAACGGAAACATTAACGAAGCTCCGTTAGTTAACGCTCGTTAGTTAGTTACTCCATCCGTCCCATACTTATCGCTACTAATTTCTATTTTGAGCTCAAAATGTTTATTCTTCAGGCACAATAACTAAGGAAAAAAAATTAAAAAAATAAGGAAAATGTGTAGTAAAAAATGAGGAGAGAGTGAGTGGGATAAATAGTACTCCCTCCATCTCTGTTTAAGGTTCTTAGTTTGACTATGCATGGTTATTAAGAAATTAAACAAAAACAATGGAAATGGGTCAAACAAAAGTAGGGAGTTAGGGATATACTCCCTTTGTCCCAGCTCACTTGAGACATTTTGACCAAAACTGGTCAACTTAAGGTCGGTTTGACCAACACTTTATAGAAATATTTATGATCCGAACAAAAATTAAAAAAATGTAAAATGACCACCATTAAAAATCCTCTCAATAACAATTTTTAAAAAGTTTTTTGGAACATAAATATTTCTATAAAGTGTTGGTCAAACCGACCTTAAGTGGACCAGTATTGGTCAAAAAGTCTCAAGTGAGCTGGCCGGAGGCAGTAATTGTCTAAAACAATATTCATAAAGCAAGTGGGTGAAAAGTAAGTTAGATGAGTAAGGTTTTTTTTGTAATTAAATTAACTTTTGAGGAGAATAATGTCAAAACACTGTTCATCATTTCCCATCATTTATCATTTTTGGAATAAAGCAACTAAGAACTTTAAAATGAGACAAACAAAAAAGGAAAGTAAAAACTTTAAACTGGGACGGAGGGAGTAGTGTTTGTTGAATAAATTGAGTGGGGGAAAATGATGAGAGAAAATGAGTGGTGGGGTAGAGTGAATATAAAATTATAAAATGTATGCTATTTTGGGAAGTGTCAAGTGAGTTGGGACATACCAAAATGGAAATAAGTGTCAAGTGAGCAGCGGAGGGAGTGTTTTTTTAATCTCCGTGCACTCTCATTTGGTAGTAATAAGTATGAGACTCTCATTTGGTAGCAAGAGACTCTCATTTGGTAGCAATAAATATGGGACAGAGGGAGTAGTTAGTTACCTCGTTACCAACGTTCTTGTCCATCATATTCATTAAGTCATGCAAGAAATCACCCATGCCCTGGAAATTCATTTTTCAATAATATAAGGGGTCTATAACTAAGTAATAATACTAGATGGAAATTTACGAAAAGAGACGCCACAGCACGAAACGGCGCAGTTTGATTGAACGGGAAAAGCGACGCCGTTTTGAGATGAATAACCTTTGAAATTTGAATAGAATAATGTACATAAAAAGATCTAGATATTTTGATACGCACTTCTTCGTCTTCGTCATCAAGCAGATCGAGAACTCCGGCGTCGTACATTGACCTTTTCCCGTGATCGGACAAAACTGCCGGAAAAAACAACGTCCGTTAAAAACTAGTTCCCGGCGACAAGAAGAAGAAGAAGAGCAAGGAGCTAAAATATAAAAGTACCTGAGTAGGCCTCCTGAATTTTTTGGAAGCGGCGGTTGGCTTCTCCGGCCAACGACGGCTTCTTCGCACACCTGTCCGGATGCCATTCCTGAATTAAAAAAAAAAAAAAAAAAAAGCATTAGCTAAGTAATTGATTGATTGATTATAAGTCAATATAATCAAATTGAAGAAAATCAAGGTATTGAAATTGAAAATTGAAATTAACCAAAGCAAGTTTCCGGTAAGCGGAACGAATGTCGGAGATGGAGGCGTCTTTGCGAATACCGAGAACAGAGTAATAGCAAGGTTCCATGGATCCTCCTCCTCCTTCCCGATCCATGGCGGCAACTGAATTGAATTGAATAACAGAATTGTGTATTAGGGGATAAAGAATGCAAGATTATTAGTAGTGTGATTAGACCATGAACGGAGGAGAGAGAGAGAGAGAGGTGTCAATTGATAGGTTAAAATGAAGGAGAGGAGGAAAAAAAGAAGAGAAAAAAATATCTAAAAGAGGATGCGATAAAGGAGGGTCGGTCTGACGTCAGAAAGAATCTTCGAGAACATCAGACTTTTAATAAAGTGGAAGATATTTTTTCGATTCAAGATCTCTTGTACCTCTCTGCCCTTTATTATTCGAGCATGTAAACGGTCCAGATTAGAAGGACATATGGAGGGGCAAATTTGGACTCTATTTTTTTTTTGGTTTGTTAGGAAAATGGCCCTGATGATGAGGGAAATTACGACAGGGCTGCCATTAGGTTTGACACGTATTTGTCTTACATTATTTTTGTGAGAATCTGACTGACCAGTCACTCTACCAGTTTTATTAAATTCTGATTAAAAAAACATTTTAATAATATCCCTCTTTTTTCAATTTTTATTGGTGATTTGATACAATTTTTTTTTTTTTTTTTTCCAAACTAGATATATTAACAAACATTATTTTACAAAGCATAGTATCCAAACCAAAAGATGAAACTAGTCTAGGGTATGTAAACCCTTGAACATCCCCTATGAAACTATTTAATACAAATTCTGTAACACAATATTCCTAAACTTTATTTTTTTTTGTTAAACTTCAATTTTGACTATTAAAATTGAAGTAAAATTCTTTTTCATGACAAATGGTATACTGTTGAATATAAACGATTTATTTTTGTGCGGAAGTTTTCCGATTTGCAATTTTAATAATTGTTGAGAGCTAACAGGATTTAGCTCATGCTCGTGCAGGCCTATGCGATATATACGAAGGTAAAGGTTTATTTTCTCTGCACAAAGTCAAATAAATGTAATTATTGCGGAACCCTACTTGTAACTGAGCTCTCCCTTCATTAAAAACGAGCTTTCATCCAACAATTGTTAGATTTAGCGGTTAGTTGCGAACCTTCTTTGCAGATGATTTATTTTTAGATGGAGTTTTTTTAATTTACATTTTCTTGAAATTAATCGGCAAAACCTCATTGCAGTCGCATTCTCCCTCAACTAAAATCGAGCCCTCATCACGAGAGATCGATTTTGGTGTTGTGAAGATTTTGTGAACCATTTTCATCTGATTTCAATGAAAAATTAGTGACACATTTTTTCACTTGAATACACCATTTCAATGAAGTTGTGTTAACTCAGTTATCTTCCAGAACCCGAGTCAATCCTTTCTTGACATCACAATTGTTTGCAGAAAACTCGTTCCCCGGTGGCCGTGGAGACTTCAACGAGAATTTTACGATTTTGTTTGAATGAAAATAAGTGAAAAAACTTAATGAATATCGTTCAAAGTGTAAACTGGAGTTCAATTAATATTTTATGTGAACGTGAGTTAAATTAAGTAGTGATATGTGTATTAAATGTAGTGCTCTAGCTCAATGTACAAGGTTTTAATGCGTAAGTATATTACTCCTTCAGTCCCTAAATAATTTTCATATTTGATTATTCAATTTTTTTAAAGATACGAATACTTGCTTCACTATTCACTTACCATGTTGTGTTTATACACGTTTAAACTCAATTGTGGAAATATTTTTTTTTAAAAAAAAACAATAAAAATTTACTAATACAAAAATCATTTTAGACATAGAGAGGATATGTAACCGAGTTGGAGATCGATGTTAAGCCAAGACGGAAGTTGTTGGACCCTCATAGGACTTGATTGCCGTTGCTGCGAATTCAAATTTGTTTCCTGTATCTGAGTTTGATCGTCTGGTTGTGTTACAGCAAACAAAATGATTGGTTTCATAAATAATTTTTTGAACATGCCCTTGCATCTTGATCCGGGACATCAAAGGTTTTGAATTATCTATCTCCACACATACACGAGCATATCTTTCCCTTTCAATCGATCCAGTGTGCACAGGGGCGGATCTTGCATGTAAATAGGGGGTACACGTGCACCCGGTCAACCCAATTTTTTTTTTACTAAGTGCACCCCCAAAAAAATTAATTTGAGTGGTAATTCAACTAGAAGGGATGTGAACTTAGTAGAAGGAAAAACAAATCAGCGCTTTAAGTTTACGGAAACGAGGGGCGGATCTACTGAGACCTTCTTTCAGGGGGAAAAAAAAAAAACCTTACCTTACCGACAGCGGCGACAGGCGACATTGCTTCGCGGAGAGCTGCAAATGTTGGGGCATCTTGTAAACGTAAAGATATGCTTCGATTAAGACAAGCTGCAAAAGTGACCGAAGATATCAGTAGTGGTTTAATTGAGACGGGTACAGGATTAAATCAAGAGTTAGGTCTTGCGAGAGCTGCTGATACGCATTGAGGGTCTCATTTTAAATCATTGTTGAACTTATCTGCCATTTTCCCTTCTGTTATTGAAGTTCTTGAAACTATTTCTGAGGATGCTACTGAGTCATCAAAAAGAAATCAAGCACGCGGTCTACTTGGGTATTTGCAGTCATCTGATTTTGTGTTTAATTTGCAACTGATGGTGACTATACTTTCAATCACAAATGATTTGTCACTAGCTTTGCAAAGAAAAGATAGTGATATCTTGAATGCTATGTCACTTGTTAATTTGAGTAAGAAGAGATTGCAAATGACAAGAAGTGATGGGTGGGATTCCCTCTTAAAGAAGGTAGTTGATTTTTGCAAAAAGAATAACATTGATTGTTTGGATATGGGTGCTCAATATGTTAACCGCCACCGTCCTCGCCGTAAGACAAATGTTACGAATGATTTTCATTATCGTGTGGAGTGCTTTTACGCCATTTTGGATAGACAGATTTTAGAGATTAATGACCGCTTCAATTAGATAAATTCTGAGTTGCTTATTTACGTTGCTAGTTTGAATCCAAGTGATGGATTTGTTGATTTTGATTCATCAAAGTTGATAAGGTTGGCTCAGTTTTATCCGAATGACTTTAGTTATGATGATTTTAGAGGTCTTGAATATCAACTCAAGACATATATCATGGATATGCGAGCAAATGATAGATTTGCTCAATTGAAGGGGATTGCGGATTTGTGCTCACTTCTTGTGTCAACAAGAAAATACTTGTCGTACCCATCGGTGTTTCGACTATTGAAGTTGGCATTGATTTTGCCGGTAGCAACCGCAAGCGTGGAAAGATTGTTCTCCGGGATGAACTATATCAAGAACGAGTTACGAAATAAAATTTGTGATCAATTTATGAATGATTGTCTTTTGTGTTTCATTGAAAAAGACTTGCTTAAGAAAGTTAAGGAGGAGGATGTTATTAAACGTTTTCAAGGTATGAAAACGCGTGAGGGACAAATTTAATTTGTTAGTTGTATTGTTTTCTTTTATGAGACAATTGTTTTGAACTTATGTACTTAATTATGTACTTGAATATAATTGCGTTTTGAATCTTTTTAGTATGAAGTTATTTAGTGTAAATTGTGCACCCGATGGTTGGAAATCCTAGATCCGCCACTGTGTGCACGTCCACCTTACGGAGAAGATCAACTCCTCCAACAGGTGTTATTTCTCAAGGAGGGGACAATGACGTTCAGGTTCCCGTCCTTTCACCGGAAAATTCACGTTTACTATTCGACAAATGGGCAGTGGCGAAAGCAAAGGGGCAAGCAGGAGGCATATGGGTGTTGTGGAATGATATTTCTCTGGACATGCAAGGTCTAGGGGTGGATGAAAGAATGGTAAATGTCAAGATGTCGCTTAAACCAAATGGTGATACGTTTTTGTATTCGACAGTCTACAACAACCCTCATGCAAATCACCAGCTACAGGTATGGAATTCTATCTCTAATCTTGTTGTTTCTATAGATTGCCCTTGGATGATAGGAGGTGACTTTAATGCAATGTTATCTTCTGGTGAAAAAATAGGGGGTGGAGTTTTTAACTAGAATCAAGCTATTAATTTTCAAAGTTGCTTAGATTCGGCTGGGTTAACGGACTTAGGGTTCACAGGTAATACTTTCACTTAGGTTAGACGGATTAGGGGTTTAGTGGTGTTAAGGGAACGATTAGACCGGTTTTGTGCAAATTCGGGTTGGTTCAATGCTTTTCCTTTGACTCGAGTTACTCATCTTCCTTTTCGGGTTCGGACCACCGTCTTATTCAAGTCGAATTTCACAATTTTAATTTTTTCAATCCACCCCGTTTTATTTATGATGCTTCCTGGGATACTCATCCTTCTTTTAAAAATCTAATTTCTAATTTTTTGATGACTTATTCAGGGTTTGCGTCTATAAATAATTTAAGTTTTCATCTTGCTAGACTTGCTACGCAGATTGTTTCTTGTAAAAAAATATTTGTTTTTAAATGGTCAAAGATTATCCATCGTCTTCAAAACTTGTTAGAATTTATTTAGTCAAAAATTCTTAGTAATTCCTCGCAGTTTCTTCTCTCTGAGGAAGATAGGTTGACAAATGAGTTAGTTTAGCTAGACATAAAGAGCTCTTATACTGGAAAGTTAGATCTAGGGATTCTTGGCTAAAAGCATGTCATTCTTATGTTCAAGGGCGTAGAAGAATTAATAGGGTTCAAGCTATTTTTTCAGAATCTCAAGTTGGATTTTGTCAATTAAAGGAGTTAATAAGGAGTTTGCAGATTATTATGATAACATTTTTAAAACTTCTAATCCTTCAAAAAATTACCCTTTCCCCAAATTGCCAAGGATATCGGAAAAGGATCGTCATCTGTTGTTAAGACCAATTTCAAACCTTGAAATTATGCATGTCGTGTTCCGTATGCCTTCTAATAAATCACCGGGTCCTGATGGTTTACAACAATTTTTTTTTAAATAAAATTAGGAAACAGTAGTGTTTCAATCTCTAAGATTATTCGGAACTTTTTTTTACTCGCCAGGTGATTTAGAAAAGCTAAATGAAACTTTAATTTTTTTCATTCCAAAAAAAGTCAATCCTTCTAGTGTGCATCATTTTCGGCCTATTAGTTTATGTAATATTATTTATAAAGTTATTAGCGGTATAATGGTGGCGAGAATGCGTCTGTTGATGGATAAGCTTATTTCCCCATTCTAAAATGCTTTTGTTCCCATGCGTAGTATTCATGATAATATTCTTATTACACATGATATGTTACACTCAATGCATAGACATAAATCCAAAGTTGGGGAAGTTGCTCTTAAATTAGATTTATCAAAAGCTTATGACAGTTTGGAATGGTCGTATATTCAACAAGTTTAAAAAAAATATGGATTCCCTGACCATTGGTTTAAACATATAATGTGTTGTATTTCTTCTGAGTCTTTTAAGACTATGATAAATGGGCATGTTGGTCAGAGTTTTCGACCTCTAGGGGAACTAGACAGGGAGACCCGTTATCGTCGTACCTATTTATTATGGCTCTTGATGTGTTGTTTATAAGCATAATGGAAAAAGTTCATTCCAAAAAAATAAAAGTGATTAAATCTAGTAGACTTGGTCCTGAGATCCCTTGTTTAGCTTTTGCGGATGATTGCTTTATTTTTATTAAAAATGAACATTTTTCAATATTGAATTTTATAAAGACATTAAATGAATTTTGTTTGGCTTCGGGACAGTTGTTAAATAAGGACAAATCCTATATTTTGTTTTCGCATGGGGTTTCAGCTCAGGTCAAAATTGCAACGTTAAGGGTGCTAAGTTTCAGGGAATTTGTTCAGGGAGAAAAATATTTAGGAGTCCCGCTCCCAAATGGTCGGGTTACTAAGAGTTTATTTCTTTCATTACGTCAAACTTTTGTGAATAGACTTTCGGTGTGGAAAAATAAGTTGCTTGCAAAAGCTGGCAGAGTTACTTTGATAAATGATACTTTATTAGCTTTTCCTATTTATTCTATGTGGGCCTTTTCTTTTCCTAAGACACCTACAAAAAAAGTTACTTCAATCATTAGGTCTTTTTATTGGAAGGGGTCGAATTTGGGTAGAGGAGTTCCAATAATTGCTTGGGATAAAATTGAAAAAACTGAGTCGTTAGGAAGTTTGGGGATCAGAAATTTAAGGTATGTAAATACTGTGTTTCAGCTTAAGCTTTTATGGAAACTGTTGGTGTTGGTAGTGGTGCCCTAGGCACGTTTAATAAACGTTGTAATTGTTATTATTTATTTCATATCAATAAAGAGATGTTTTGATTATTATTATTGTTCATGTTTACTTATAATAATCTCCGTCCCTAGTACTTGTTAAGCACTAGTATAAAGGCTAAATGATCATGCGATGATCATGTTAGATTTATGGGTACTTGTTTGGAACAAGGTACTGGACATGACCCGCTGTATGAGATTTATGTCATGGTCTATGTCGAACATATATCTCATATTAGTTATGTCATTTGAATCCTTAGACATGAAGTTATTATAGTCTTCCACTTGATGAACATTATGTTTGACATATTCAAACGCTACCTTTAACCGGAAAGTTATAAAGGGTATGATTGACATAATCGGATATACGTAGGGAAGAATAATAAGCTAAGTGGATTTGTCCCTCTTCGGAGAGATGTCAAGCTTGGGCCTCTCGTAGGAATGGTGTTGATGAAATGTTCGGCCGGACTCAAATGAATTGATTGGATCAATGGCATTTGGATTATCAACATATTCGGAATCGAGAAAGTATTGAACAAAACAAGTTGACTGTTTGACCATGACTTGTGTTCAATGACATCGTGGACAAATGGATTATGACATATTCTAAAGGAATGCGAACTTGTATCTAGTTATACTATTTGGGTAGGTATGACGGTTGCTAGAACCTAATCATATCTTATGGTTTCATGTTTGAACCCATTGCCAACTTAGTATAATCCTAGAGGGTCACACACAATAGAACGAATCTTTAAAAGGACTAAATTGGAATTTTGGAAATTCTGGACATTCTGGGGAAGTGGGCGACCGCACAGTGTGGACTGGGCGGCCGCACACTTAGCTCAGATTTGTACCAGTTTGTTTCAGATAAATGTGCGACCGCACAGTGTATTCTGGGCGGCCGCACAGTACTGTCGGCTGGCACTTTCCTAATTCGATTTGGAATGTCTTTTGACACAAGATTCCTATTTGGAATAGGTCTTGCTTGTGTATAAAAGGATGAGTTCGGCCAGAACTTCAGTGATAGCCTTTTGTGAGTCTCCAAAGAGTTTGAGAGAGGTTTTACTTTGTTCTAAGACATCCTTGGTCAAAGAAGATTAGTGGGAGCGTAGTATTATTTCTGGTACTATATGTAGATGACATATTGATCATAGGAAACGACATTCCCGCACTACAGTCTGTAAAGACTTGGTTAGGAAAGTGTTTCTCTATGAAAGATATGGGAGAAGCCGCTTATATCCTTGGCATTAGGATCTATCGTGATAGATCCAAGAAATTGGTTGGTTTAAGTCAAGATACATATATTGACAAAGTTCTTAAGAGATTCTGCATGGAAAACTCTAAGAGAGGAAATTTGCCAGTGGGACATGGCATAACTCTAAGCAAGAATCAGTGTCCTAAGACAACTGATGAGCGTAAGAGAATGATTGGGATTCCATATGCTTCCGCAATTGGATCAATCATGTATGCCATGATATGTACTAGACCCGATGTCTCGTATGCTTTGAGCATGACGAGTAGATATCAATCAAATCCTGGTGAAAATCATTGGATTGCAGTCAAGACGATTCTTAAGTACTTGCGAAGGACTAAAGATTCGTTCTTGGTGTATGGAGGTGTGGAAGGTGATCTTGTTGTAAGTGGTTACACAGATGCAAGCTTCCAAACCGACAAGGATGATTTTAGATCGCAATCTGGATTTGTATTTGTGCTTAATGGAGGTGCTGTTAGCTGGAAGAGTTCTAAGCAAAGTACTGTCGCTGATTCTACAACGGAAGCTGAGTATATTGCTGCATCCGATGCTGCTAAAGAAGCTGTTTGGATCAAAAAGTTCATAAATGAACTAGAGGTAGTTCCTAGCATTGCTGATCCAATAGACCTTTATTGTGATAATAATGGTGCTATTGCTCAAGCAAGGGAACCAAGAAACCATCAGAAGTCCAAACACATACTTAGGCGTTACCATGTCATTCGAGAAATCATTAACAGAGGTGACGTGAATATATGCAGAGTACCAACTGATGATAACATTGCCGACCCATTGACAAAGGGTCTTCCACAAGCAAAGCATGATGGTCATGTTAGGTCTATGGGTATTCGATACATTAATTAGGCCTAGTGCAAGTGGGAGATTGTTGGTGTTGTATGCTCTAGGCACGTTTTGTAAAACGATTAATGTTATTTATATATTAAAGATATTGAATGTTTGATTATTATATCATTTGCATGTTTATTATAATAATCTCCGTCCCTGATAATTATGATTAATTGTTAGTATAAGTTTAATGGATAATCATATGATGATTATGGTGTATGGGATACAATTAAACTTATGGGTATTAGTTGGAGACCAAATACTGGACTGACCCATATGAGATTTATGTCATGGTCACAATGTCATAATTAAGTCTCATATAGTTATATTACTGGAATCTTTAGACCTGAGATTATCACAGTCTTCCACTCGATGAACATTACGTTTGACATATTCAAACGTTACCCCTAATCGGGTAGCTATAAAGAATGTGATTGGCGTAATCGGATTCATGTAGGGAAAGGTAATAAATCAAGAAGGGATTTGTTCCTCGTAAAAGAGAGATGTCAAGCTTTGGCCACTCGAAGAATGGTGTTGATGAAATGCATGGCCGTGCTCAAATAAGATTTGTACTATCAATACATTCTGGATCGAGAAAGCATTGAACATTGTAAGTTGACCATTGACCATGGCTTACGTTCAATAGACATCGTGAAACAAAGAGATTGTAATATGTTCTATAAAGGATTCACGAACTTATACAAGTTATATTAATTGGGTAGTCATGATGGCTTGCTAGAGTCCGCTCATGATTTATGAGCACAAATGTGTTTGGGCTCATTGCCAACTTAATATAATCCTATGGGGTCACACACAAAAGGACGAATTGTTTAAAAGGCTAAAATCGGAATTCTGGTGGTGCTCGGCCGAGCACCTCATATGACTCGGCCGAGCATGGGAAATCAGAAGGTCAGATTTTCTGGAGCAAAGGTGCTCGGCCGAGCACCTTAAAGGACTCGGCCGAGCAGGCCCTGTTCGGGCCCAAAAACTGATTTCGTGTTGTGACGGGTTTTAACCTATTTCTCCTAAACGGTTTAGGACTAATAAGTATATAAACCTCTAACAACGACCTAATCAGTATGGATTGATTTCATATCAATTAGATAGCCTCCGAGAGAGAGAAAAACAAGTTCTTCTTCTTCCTCAAGAACAAGAACATTGATTTTCCATATAGCCTTCAAAGTAGAAAGAGTTTCTATTGGGTCTAGCAATCCGATTCAAGAATCGTTCTTGAAATTCGTTCGCGTGTGGATAAACATAGAGGGCGTTGGCATCAACTCCTTCAAAGTTCGTGATCCAAGTTTTGCGGTCGTTCCTACGTTCGTGATTCGAAGAAGCGCGAAGAACAAAGATTGAAGATCTCAGAATTTTAAAGCTCCGTCACGGTTAGTGTTCTAAATTAATCTCCATATTAATTTAATCATCGTGATCGGATCTAGGCTTTTTGGGTTTATTCCGCTGTGCATGTTTGCTCAAAACCCAACAGTGGTATCAGAGCCCCGTTCATCATGATTATTTTAATAATAACATGTTAATGATATAATTGGATTATATGTTTTGGCATGCTATGTGAATTTGGATTCAAGATGTTTATGTGATCTGAGTTTTATGTTTGTATATGAGATATATTGAAATCATAAAATCGCACCGTTTAAAAACGTTATGTGGGATCTACGATTGCAAATAATAATTTGATTATTATGTTCCTTTAGATTATCAAAAATTAATTGGATTGATTTGTTGATGATCTTTGATTCATGAATAAATCGTTTATTCAAGGTTTTGATGAACATGATGATATGATCATTATGAACACCAAATCCTAAGTGAATCGGGAAAGCAATCTTAGAATTAAAATTCGACAAGAAGAACTGTTCTGTTCGTGGTGCTCGGCCGAGCAGTCTATAAGACTCGGCAGAGGAGAGTCGTCAGAAGCAAAGGGTTTTCTGGAACACAGAGGCGCTCGGCCGAGCACCTTAAAGGACTCGGCCGAGCAGGTTGATTTTGGACAGAATTTGTTTTTCAGATGGCTGGTTTTAGAAACCGTGTTTCCTGAAATTAAATGGCTTGTTTAAAATCACTTTGGATTGAATTTGTTTGTCAGATGGCTGGTTTGAGAAACCGTGTTTCCTGAAAACAAATGTCAAGGTCAAAGTAATGAATTGATGGGACAAAAGAATTTAGAATCGAGTTACTTTATGTAAGGGATTGTGGATGCCTTTTGGCTTAGTTTCGACCTTACATAGTTGTTCCTTCTAGTTTCTAAATTTGGTACGGGATTGTGGATGCCTTCTGGCTTAGTTTCGACCGTACAATCGTGCTCTCAATAATGTGTTAAAGAATTTATCTCCATAAATCAATCACATGAAATCTTAATTTAATTAATGAGATTAGTTAAATTATTAACCGTTGCTTTATGTGTTTATATTATGTGACTATAAACATTGACCATGCTATATGTCATGAACCTTCTTTAAAAAAATTAAGTTCCGTGTCAATCCATGATTAAAACACTTGTGAGTACGTGGGTAGTTTTGTGTGGGTTACGCCCTAGCGTAGGTGCATTGATTCTATCCATTTATGAGCAAGATGAGGAAACAGTGATTCCTATACGTTTAAAATGGTTTAACTTAATTAGGCTATCAAAACAGTTTTGGGCCTAAGGCACAGATGAGATTAAAACATGTTAGATATACGATATCTAAAATCTCATAAAAGATCTAAGAGTCATATACGATATGATTGACAAGGAGTTGTCTACCTAAATAACTTATTTTGAGCAGTCGTGCCCTAGCCGACTCAAAGTTAAGTGAAATATGGATCTTAGCCCATTCAAATTATATTATACATTGGATGTATATGAAGGTTATATAATTTAGTGGGAGTATTTGTAAAATACTATTAATTTAATATCTTTAATTAAGTTGGTACTCATATTTAATTATATGTTTGCATAATTGTAGATAATGGCTCAGAATACAAATTTATCACTGCGATCTATCCTTGAGAAGGAGAAACTTCAAGAAGATGGAGCTAACTATACGGATTGGATCCGTAGCCTTAGAATTGTTCTAAAGCATGAGGATAAGCTCTATATTCTTGATGAGCCCGTTCCTGAAGAAGAACCTGCTTCTAATGCACCCAAGGATGAGAGAAACGCCTACAAGAAACATGTGAATGATTCTCGTGAGGTGGGTTGTCTTATGCTTGCGGCCATGTGTTCAGAACTTCAGAAGATTCTTGAACACTTGGAAGCATTTGACCTTGCTGCTACATTGAAAGATATGTTCCAAGAACAAGCAAGGCAAGAGAGGTTCGACACCATAGCTGCCCTAGTCTCATGCAAGATGAGCGAAGGACAGTCTGTGAGCCCTCATGTTTTGAAAATGAAGGCTTACTTTGAGAAACTAGAGAGGCTTGGCCATCCAATTGAGATTGAGTTGGCTACCGATTTTATTCTTAATTCATTGCCCAAAAGCTATAATCAGTTCGTCATGAACTTTAATATGCAAGGGATGGATAAGACTATGTCTGAATTGCATGGGATGCTTAAGCAGGCAGAAAAGAAAATCGGTAAAGAGACCGCTCCTGTACTCATTGTGTCTAAGGAAGGAAAGGGCCAAAAAGGCAAAGGAAAGGGTAAGGCAAAAGTTGTCAAACCCAAGATTAGCAAGGCAATTGTTGCCAAAGCTAATGTGGCTAAACCTGCTTCCCAAAAGGATGCAATTTGTTTCCACTGCAATGAGATTGGACATTGGAAACGAAATTGCAAGGTTTACAAGGAAGAGTTAAAGAAGAAGAAGAGCGGTGGGACTGCATCTACTTCAGGTATCTATGTTATAGATATTCTACTTTCTACTTCTAGCTCCTGGGTATTAGATACTGGATGTGGATCTCACATTTGTTTAAATGTGCAGGGACTAAGGAATAGAAGGCTACTTAAAGATGGCGAAGTGGACCTACGCGTGGGGAATGGAGCAAGAGTTGCTGCATTAGCCGTAGGAACATATGATGTCATTTTACCTAGCGGATTAATTCTTGTTTTGAACAATTGTTATTACGTTCCGGATTTAAGTAGAAATATTATTTCAATTTCTTGTTTGGATAATGAAGGTTTTAAGTTTCTTATTGAAAATAAGAAGTTTTATATTTATTTAAATGATATGCTTTATTGTACTGCATGTTCATTTAATGGCCTTTATGTTCTTGATGTTGAAAGTGGGAATAATGAGAATGTTTATAATATAAATAAGAAATCCAAACCTAATGATGTAAATCATACTTATTTGTGGCATTGCCGTCTTGGTCATATTAATGAGAAGCGTATCTCAAAACTCCATGGGGACGGACTTCTAGATTCACATGATTTTGAATCATATGAAACTTGTGAGTCATGTTTACTTGGAAAGATGACTAAGGCACCTTTTACTAAGGGTAGTGAAAGGGCTAATGACTTATTGGCCCTCATACATACTGATGTGTGTGGACCAATGAGTTGCAATGCTAGGGGAGGATATCAATACTTCATAACTTTTACTGATGATTTTAGTAGATATGGCTATGTCTACTTAATGAAACATAAAAGTGAATCTTTTGAGATATTTAGAATATTTCAAAATGAAGTACAAAATCAACTTGGCAAAACTATTAAAGCACTTCGATCAGATCGTGGTGGAGAATATTTAAGCCAAGAATTTGACAATCATCTGAAAGATTGTGGAATTGTTTCACAATTAACTCCACCTGGGACACCACAATGGAATGGTGTGTCCGAACGGAGAAATAGGACTTTATTGGATATGGTCCGCTCCATGATGAGTCAAGTTGATCTTCCTTTAACCTTTTGGGGACATGCACTAGAAACTGCTGCACTAACACTAAATAATGTTCCAACAAAATCTGTACCAAAGACTCCATATGAGATGTGGACTGGAAGAAAACCTAGTTTGTCTTTCATGAAGATTTGGGGTTGTGAAGCATTTGTTAAGAAGCTCATATCTGACAAACTCACACCTAAATCTGATAAATGTATTTTCGTTGGTTACCCTAAGGAAACTAAGGGTTATTACTTTTACAACCGCACGGAAAACAAAGTGTTTGTTGCCCGTCATGGTACCTTTCTAGAGAAAGAGTTTCTCTCCAAAGGAATTAGTGGGAGTAAAATTAATCTCGAAGAAATTCGAGAACCCGAAAATTACATGGAACAAAATGTTGGATCTGAACAAGTTTCACAAAGAGTTGTGGAACCTATTCAGAATACTCAAGTTCCTCGCAGAACTGGTAGGGTGCGATCTGAACCTGAGAGATATGGATTTCTCATGACGGATAGCAATGAAGTAGAAGTCATAGTTGATGACGAACCTACTTCCTACCAAGAAGCGATGTCCGCTCCTGATTCAGATAAATGGCTTGGAGCCATGGAATCTGAAATTAAATCCATGTATGATAATCAAGTTTGGAACTTGATTGATGCGCCCGAAGGTGTAAAAACCATAGGATGCAAATGGGTTTTCAAAAAGAAAACTGACATGGATGGAAAGGTGCATACTTATAAAGCTAGACTTGTAGCGAAAGGCTATAGGCAGATTCATGGAATCGACTATGATGAAACCTTTTCGCCCGTAGCAATGATCAAATCTATAAGAATTTTACTTGCCATAGCCGCATATTTTGACTATGAGATATGGCAAATGGATGTCAAAACAGCGTTCCTTAACGGGAACTTGCTTGAGGATGTTTACATGACACAACCTGAAGGTTTTGTAATTCCAGAAAATTCTAACAAAGTATGCAAATTGCAACGATCCATTTATGGATTGAAGCAAGCCTCTAGGAGTTGGAATCTTCGATTTGATGAATCGGTCAAAGAGTTTGGCTTCATCAAGAACGAAGATGAACCTTGCGTTTACAAGAAGATTAGTGGGAGTGTAGTATTATTTCTGGTACTATATGTAGATGACATATTGATCATAGGAAACGACATTCCCGCACTACAGTCTGTAAAGACTTGGTTAGGAAAGTGTTTCTCTATGAAAGATATGGGAGAAGCCGCTTATATCCTTGGCATTAGGATCTATCGTGATAGATCCAAGAAATTGGTTGGTTTAAGTCAAGATACATATATTGACAAAGTTCTTAAGAGATTCTGCATGGAAAACTCTAAGAGAGGAAATTTGCCAGTGGGACATGGCATAACTCTAAGCAAGAATCAGTGTCCTAAGACAACTGATGAGCGTAAGAGAATGATTGGGATTCCATATGCTTCCGCAATTGGATCAATCATGTATGCCATGATATGTACTAGACCCGATGTCTCGTATGCTTTGAGCATGACGAGTAGATATCAATCAAATCCTGGTGAAAATCATTGGATTGCAGTCAAGACGATTCTTAAGTACTTGCGAAGGACTAAAGATTCGTTCTTGGTGTATGGAGGTGTGGAAGGTGATCTTGTTGTAAGTGGTTACACAGATGCAAGCTTCCAAACCGACAAGGATGATTTTAGATCGCAATCTGGATTTGTATTTGTGCTTAATGGAGGTGCTGTTAGCTGGAAGAGTTCTAAGCAAAGTACTGTCGCTGATTCTACAACGGAAGCTGAGTATATTGCTGCATCCGATGCTGCTAAAGAAGCTGTTTGGATCAAGAAGTTCATAAATGAACTAGAGGTAGTTCCTAGCATTGCTGATCCAATAGACCTTTATTGTGATAATAATGGTGCTATTGCTCAAGCAAGGGAACCAAGAAACCATCAGAAGTCCAAACACATACTTAGGCGTTACCATGTCATTCGAGAAATCATTAACAGAGGTGACGTGAATATATGCAGAGTACCAACTGATGATAACATTGCCGACCCATTGACAAAGGGTCTTCCACAAGCAAAGCATGATGGTCATGTTAGGTCTATGGGTATTCGATACATTAATTAGGCCTAGTGCAAGTGGGAGATTGCTGGTGTTGTATGCTCTAGGCACGTTTTGTAAAACGATTAATGTTATTTATATATTAAAGATATTGAATGTTTGATTATTATATCATTTGCATGTTTATTATAATAATCTCCGTCCCTGATAATTATGATTAATTGTTAGTATAAGTTTAATGGATAATCATATGATGATTATGGTGTATGGGATACAATTAAACTTATGGGTATTAGTTGGAGACCAAATACTGGACTGACCCATATGAGATTTATGTCATGGTCACAATGTCATAATTAAGTCTCATATAGTTATATTACTGGAATCTTTAGACCTGAGATTATCACAGTCTTCCACTCGATGAACATTACGTTTGACATATTCAAACGTTACCCCTAATCGGGTAGCTATAAAGAATGTGATTGGCGTAATCGGATTCATGTAGGGAAAGGTAATAAATCAAGAAGGGATTTGTTCCTCGTAAAAGAGAGATGTCAAGCTTTGGCCACTCGAAGAATGGTGTTGATGAAATGCATGGCCGTGCTCAAATAAGATTTGTACTATCAATACATTCTGGATCGAGAAAGCATTGAACATTGTAAGTTGACCATTGACCATGGCTTACGTTCAATAGACATCGTGAAACAAAGAGATTGTAATATGTTCTATAAAGGATTCACGAACTTATACAAGTTATATTAATTGGGTAGTCATGATGGCTTGCTAGAGTCCGCTCATGATTTATGAGCACAAATGTGTTTGGGCTCATTGCCAACTTAATATAATCCTATGGGGTCACACACAAAAGGACGAATTGTTTAAAAGGCTAAAATCGGAATTCTGGTGGTGCTCGGCCGAGCACCTCATATGACTCGGCCGAGCATGGGAAATCAGAAGGTCAGATTTTCTGGAGCAAAGGTGCTCGGCCGAGCACCTTAAAGGACTCGGCCGAGCAGGCCCTGTTCGGGCCCAAAAACTGATTTCGTGTTGTGACGGGTTTTAACCTATTTCTCCTAACGGTTTAGGACTAATAAGTATATAAACCTCTAACAACGACCTAATCAGTATGGATTGATTTCATATCAATTAGATAGCCTCCGAGAGAGAGAAAAACAAGTTCTTCTTCTTCCTCAAGAACAAGAACATTGATTTTCCATATAGCCTTCAAAGTAGAAAGAGTTTCTATTGGGTCTAGCAATCCGATTCAAGAATCGTTCTTGAAATTCGTTCGCGTGTGGATAAACATAGAGGGCGTTGGCATCAACTCCTTCAAAGTTCGTGATCCAAGTTTTGCGGTCGTTCCTACGTTCGTGATTCGAAGAAGCGCGAAGAACAAAGATTGAAGATCTCAGAATTTTAAAGCTCCGTCACGGTTAGTGTTCTAAATTAATCTCCATATTAATTTAATCATCGTGATCGGATCTAGGCTTTTTGGGTTTATTCCGCTGTGCATGTTTGCTCAAAACCCAACACGGATCTATAGGCTTTGGGTTTCAAAATTTAAAATGCTAAATTCCGCTGCGCATGTTTGATCGAAACCCAACAGTTGGTCCCAAAGGGGCAACAAGGGTATAAAAAATAGCTAGGGGGAGGGGTGATTAGCTGTTTTGAAATTCTTTTCGTACACTTTTGCAAATAAATTGTGTATGCGCACAAGTCTCAAATAAGCTAAGTATAGCGCGCAGAGAGAGTATAAAATGCACAACGGAATTTTAAGCAGGAAAACCTCTGCGCAGAAAAGGTTGCGCATGAGGTAAACATGCACGCTAAGTTTGGCTTAAAGATTGGCACATAAAATGGTTCTAAGGCAATAAGCAGTAACAAACATAGCAGCAATAAATAGCAATCTGATACGATCAAACAAAGCAGGAAATAAATAGCAAGAACAATGAACAAGCTATCTGGAGAGGTTCGATCGATGAAAAATCTACGTCCTCTACCAAGATGGTTAGTCTTGGATTTTCTAACTATGAGATTTATATTGATATGAGGAACTTTTACAAGATTACAATGAATCAAAACTCAAATCAAAATATATTCTATTGAAGAGCGAATCCTAGACTAAACCGGTGTATCTCAAGAAGTAGGATCTAAATAATCAAAGCTTTAAGAGGTGTATGTGTGTCAGAAATTCTGGGCTCTATAAATCTATAAGATGAAGAACACGAAGAATTCTGGGTGATACAAGGCTTAGGATTTGGGCAGGAGTATGAAGGTTTGAAGGTTGATCTTGTGAATCTGGGAATTAAGCATCAATCTTCAGAACATCAAAGTTTCTCTTAGGAAGCAAAACCTCAAGCAACTTAGAAATGAAGAAGAGCGGGCTATTTATAACTGAGAGCTTAAAACTAGCCGTTGGAGCTCTGAGTAAGGACAATGAGCTGGCACAATATAATTGGTGCGCAGGTGTCCTTTGTAGCCGTTGGAGACAGAGCATGAAGATAAAATTCAAATCTTCTTCTAGAAGGTTGACAGCTGTGTTCATTTGAAATATTTCATCTAAGCGCATCTCCATCGTTGGATTTGCTGAGTGTGTGTTTTGTCGTTTCTGCACACCTCAGCACTTTGGCTTTTTATAAGCGTACATCATCTTCACGCTTTCCAAGTTAGAATCTAAAAAACTAAAAGTTAAGCACAAGGACTGAGTGATGCGCATGGATGTCCTGTGCAGTGAGCAATGTCCTGCGCAGTGAGCAATGTCCTGCTAAGGATTTTTTCAATCCTTTTTCCGGTCCAAGCCCTATATACAAAATGGACTAAACTAAAAATTGAAGTTATTAAACTTCTTACATAGGGTCCTAAAGTCAATAAAATACTAATAGGTAATGGTATCAATCAATTCTAACATATTTAGGAAGGTTAAGAAATAAGCATACCCAGCAGAAACTCCTAAAGGAACCAAACTCTCTATGGGAAGAAATGATTAGAGCTAAATACTATCAAGGTTCTAACATTCTTGCAGATTATAGTAATCAATATTCATCATGGGTTTGGAAACAACTTATAAAACTTTTGCCTTTATTCTACTCGGGGTTAACGTATCAAGTAGGAAATGTTAGTGTTGGTGCCCTAGGCACATTTGTAAAACGTTGTGATTGTTATCATTTTTATTCATATTAATAAAGAGATGTTTGGATTATTATTGTTGTTCATGTTTACTTATAATAATCTCCATCCCTAGTACTTGTTTAGTACTAGTATAAATGCTAAATGATCATGGGATGATCATGTTAGATTTATGGGTACTTGTTTGGAACAAGGTACTAGACTTGACCCGTTCTATGAGATTTATATCATGGTCTATGTCATATAAATATCTCATATTAGTTATGTCATTTGAATCCTTAGACATGAAGTTATTATAGTCTTCCACTTGATGAACATTATGTTTGACATATTCAAACGCTACCTTAACCGGGTAGTTATAAAGGGTATGATTGGAATAATCGGATTCATGTAGGGAAAAATAATAAGCTGAGTTGGATTTGTCCCTCTTTGGAGATATGTCAAGCTTGGGCCTCTCGTAGGAATGATGTTGATGAAAATGTTCGGTCGAACTCAAATGAATTTATTGAATCAATGTCGTTTGGATTATCAACATATTCGGGATCGAGAAAGTATTGAACAAATACAAGTTGACTTGTTGACCATGACTTGTGTTCAATGACATCGTGGACAAAGGGATTGTGACATGTTCTAAAAGTAATGTGAACTTGTATCTAGTTACACTATTTGGGTAGGTATGACAGTTTGCTAGAACCTAATCATATCTTATGGATTCATGTTTGGACCCATTGCCAACTTAGTGTAATCCTGGAGGGTCACACACGAATAGAACGAATCCTAAAGGACTGAATTGAAATTATGGAAATTTGAACCTTTTCTGGTCTGGCACGACCATGCCAATAATCGGCAAAAGGGAAGCAAGGCTCGAACCTGTTGGCACGACCGTGCTGGCTATAATGCACGACCGTGCTAGGCACGGCCGTGCCGATTATAAAGCACGACCGTGCCAATAATCAGCGAGAGGAAGGCAAGGTCGACCATATTGGCACGACCGTGCCAGATATAGGGCACGACCGTGCCAGATCTGCTGTGCCAAGAAAAACATGCCTTAATTAGGGTAACGGGATTTAGGTTCCCTAGGTCCTTAAGGGTTAAGGACTAGGACCTATATAATCATCCTTTCACCAGCCATTAATCATATTATTCCTAGCCTCTTAGAGAGTCAATATTCTTGATCAAAGGTTTGGAATCTAAGATCAAGAAATTCATAATTCCATATAGTTCTCATAATTGTGAAAGTGTGTTTCATAATTTGGTCTAGCAACCAAGATCAAGTGTTCTTGATATTCGTTTGTGGTGCGGATACCGCTAGAGGGTGAAGCTTATCATCTTCAAAGTTCGTGTTCAAGCTTTGTGTTCGTGATCAAGTTTTCAAGCCTCCACCGAATTCAAGGTTGCAGATTCAAAGTCATCAAGGGTTAGTATTCTAGTATTCATTATGCAAGTATTTGATATAATCATATGAACAGATCTATGGCTTTTAGTTTCTATAAATTTTAAATGCTTAATTCCGCTGCGCATGTTACTAGGAAACCCAACAAGAAATGGTTTGAATACCTTGTTTTGGAAGGATAAGTGGTGTGATTCTAGTGCTCTTGAAAAACTTTCTACTAGGGAAATTCCACAAAATTGGCATCAACATTGATTCATCATTATAGGGAAGATTCGGGGTGGAAGTTATCTAAGTTGAAACATTTTTTACCCCCTGAGATTATTGAAAAAATAAAATCGTATCCTTGGTCTGTTTTTAATCGGGAAGATACATTACAATGGGAACCAAGTAAGGGCAACAATTTTTCAGTTAATCAAACTTACAAGTGGATATCCAGCAATAAAAATTTTCAAAGCCCTCAGCCTTTTATTCCTTGCCAAGTAATTTGGAAGCTTCCTTGTAGGCGTAGATTGGAGAATTTTTTCTTTGGCAAGCAAGTCAAGATGTGCTTCCAAGTGCAACAAGCTTAGTAAGAAAAAGAAAAATAAACTCTGCTGAGTGTCCTCTATGTCATAGGGTTGATGATTCTATTTGGCATTTAGTAAATGAGTAAAATTTTTGATTAAATTCGTTGTGCGGGTTTGTTAACCCTCTTTATTATCTGCAAATATTTTAATTCATTTATTGCTTCAACCTTCGTTTAAGGAAAAAAATTGGACAGTTCTAATTTCTAATCTGAATGCATATCGGTTGGTATGGAAAATGAGGAATAAATTTCTTTTTAGTAATGAAGCTATTTCATCGCTTAAGTTCCGTATGCTACTAAAAGAAATGAATACGGAATTATCTATTTATAACAACCCCTATCATATTGTTCCTCCTAAAATATTAATTGCAGTGGGGTGGAAGACTTCTCAGTTCACAGAGTATAAGCTCAATGTTGATGGCGCGTCAAGAGAAAATCCAAGATCTATCTGAGGGTATAGGAGGCGTCATAAGAAACAAAATAGGTCAGTGTGTAGGAGGTTTTAGTCAATCGGTGGGCTTAACAACAAATATTATGGCTGAAGCTATGGCTATTCGATAAGGATTAATATGTGTTAAAAATCTCAATATTACTGAAATACATGTTGAAACGGACTCATTAGTAATTTTTAATATTTTGTGCAGGGATCAAAAACCTCCATCGGGAGCGGCAGTGGTTCTAAATGTTGTCGGTAGCACTCTAAAATAAGTTTTTCTTGAAAATAAAGAAAATATATTTCAATAAATTTATTTGAAGCGAAAATACTAAAAATGGTAAAGTCGAATCCAATATCAATACTGTCTCCGTAAGACAAATTTGCCCCGTACAAGTGCTCACGGTCTTTGGCAAAATGTCCCAAAGATAAAATGACTTTTGAATTAATATTAGAAGCACTTCAAAATATTAATTCTGGTGAACTACTTTAATGCTTGAGACTTTCCAGACTTGAAGAAGAAATTACTATGCAACAATATGCTATAAAATGATTTGATATGAGAGAATGGATTGGATGAGTGAAATTGTCATATCCAGGGGCCTATTTATAGTTTCTGAAGAGCAGTGGTGCCTTTTGGGAATATGCATAATTCCACCAGGTGCAATCTTTACCGTCGGATCAGATTGGGTTGGATGGTGCAGATCAGGGGGGACAAACCAGCACCAAACCTGTTCGGAGCTCCGAACAGGCACAGGTCGGCTGGCTCCAACCGCCACCCGAACCGTTGGATTGCTACCTTTCCGAGAACTAGGCCGCTCCAAACCCAATCCATGCCGAGCCCATCAACCGAGCAGCACACGAGCCTGGACTGTACCTGACCTAGATTAACCGAATCACGGGCTGAACCACCATCGAGCCGAATTTTGCCAAAATTTTAAGGCTCCACAGCTCCCAGCTACCGATACGAAGTGCAAAGTGCGCCCTAAACCGCCTATTCCGCCCTTCGCACGCTTCGCGGGTTATGGGTCAATTTTTAGCTAGCCTAATAGCCCACTTAGTTGCATGGTTGGCCCATTGTTCTACTAGGTTGCATGGTAGGAGTATAACACTTGATTGTTATCCCACACAAGTGTAGGAGTTTAAATATTCTTCAACTTTGTGCTTTCTAGGCAATGTGGGATATGAATTTCCATATTCACAAACTCTTCATAAACCCATTATAAGTTGCACAATTTGCGCATTAATTTCCCATTCACCCGAAAGTGGTTTTGAGAAAATAAATATACTACGTTAATCTACTCCGAACGTAGATTGATTATTTGCAACTTAAATTCATTTTCCATAAAATGAAAACTCTTGGAATTTTGGTCAAAGTTAGGTCAAACCTAATTTCCTATACCAATTTCCAACACTAAACGATCGTAGAAAGTTGATGGACTCTTTTGTGCATGTATGGTGTTCTTTTGGTTATCGAGAAGGAAATGGCGTGGCAGATCTTTTGGCAAAAAAATGCAGCTCAATCGGATAGTATATGTGACGTTTTTGTAGATCTTTCTCTCTACTTGTATCAAACTTTAAAAAGAGGTGTAGATGGGTATCTTTTGTGTAGAACCATCAATGTTTTTCAGTGTGAAACCTAGGTTGTAAAATAACTTCTATGTTTATGTATATGAGTGTTTGTTTGCCAAAAAAAATGATGTTAATAGCGATGATGGTCAATGTTGTATACGCGGTGTGGTGGCATTCCATAAATACGGCCCAACATGTTGATTACTTGACTGTAGGGTGGGGGTGACATTACATTGATGCTCATTAAGTTTTTGACGCAGCGGAATACAACTTTTCAGGAAAATCATAATAAAAATCCTTTGTAAGAGATAACAATAATCTACTGAAGAGATTATTGACCTAATCCAATTCAGGAATTATGGCTTCAACAAGTCAAACGGCTACAGGAAAAACCCTAAATATGCACTAACGGCAATATCATTTTTATTAATCAAGACGTTGACTATTACAAAACCCTAGATGAGTATTTATAGTCTAAGACTCCTAAACCTTAATAATAAGTCCTAAAACATCCTTATTACTAAACTATCCCAATCATAATATAAATAAAACAAATAGCGATACCAAAAACTTAAAATTCGTATTTTAAACGAGCTATAAAAAATACCACAAGTTTCCTAAAAGAAAACAGAAAAATAAAACAAAACGAAATAACAGTTGGAACGTCGTGCATGGTCGTGCCCCAAAATAAGTATGGCCATGCCAAAACTGTTATCCCATTCGACATTTGCATCCAGTCAACGCATGGCCGCGTCCCAATTCTCACATGGCCATGTTCAACTGCATGGCCGTGTCCCAGTTCTTGCATGGGCATCGTGCTACATCAGTTTTGCACCACATCCTTTAAAAAACTGTCATTTTATCAATTCTTACCTATTGAATTGCTAACGGAAGAAAAGATAATGTTGAAATTCATGGAGAAAAAATAACACTCCCTCCGCCTTCAGATAGTAGTCTAACTAGATTGATACCCGTGTGATGCACATTTTTTTTTCTTTCAGATTATTATATTATATATTCGCAATTAATAATTTATCATTTCTTCATCTCAGATGGATAAATAAATTTTATACTTCAGTTTATTTATTATAGAAAGATGTTTCAAAAATTTGGATGTAACGACCCCAAAACCCATCCCAATTCATTTTATATTTTTGGGAATTTTAATTTGAACTTATGTGTGCATTTTATGTGTTGCATAATATTTTATGAATTGCATTATTTACTTGAGCATTTGTGTTAGATTATTTTGTTAGGAGTAATAATTGTTAAGGGAGTTAATTGAGTCAGTGGAACTTTAGGGGCCTTAATGGAAATAGTACAAAAGAGGTTTAAGTAGTTAAAGATAATTTGGAGGGCTTTAGTGGAATTTATTAAAAACTAAAAAGATCTCTCCTTACCTCTCCCTCTCTCAGTCGACATTTATACAAAGACAAATTGGTAACTTTCCCAATTATCAGTTCTCTCCATGGTTGAAGAAAAAGGTAAGGGTTTCTCTCATTTTAATTTTCTATCTTTTTAATTACTTTTCCGTTTTAAAATCTAATTATATAAAAATGTTCAGGGCGTTGAGTAGGCCATTTCTACCCGATCAAAAATATATTTCAATTATACTTTCCCCGGAATAGGTAAGTTACTAATTCCCCTTAAATAGTAAAATGGTCATATATTTGCTATATGTGTGATATGTGGTGAAATTATTGTGAAAAGAATTTATTTGTGATACTTGTTTATTTGGGACAAAGGGAGTATAATTATACTGGGTAAGTGACTTGGTTTGTATGCAAGGATGTATATGGAGTATGTTTATATACTTGAGAATGTTAGTATAAGTGTTTGAAAGTATACTCCTACTCGTGGGACGGGGAAATGAATGAAAGTATCCATAAATGAGTATATTAGTATATTAGAAAAATTATATTTATACTTGTGGAACGGTGAAATATTGAAATGGAAATAAAAGGAAATATTCCTTAAAAATGTTTTCTTGAGTATTAGTAAAATATACTCATAATTTTGGGAGGTGAAAGTATGTTCATAAGTATTCCTGGGTTCCTGGGGTTCATGTTTATGTTATAAGTAAATTGAGTTTTGTGGTCATAATGTGTTACAAACGTTTAGTAATGTAAGTACTATACTTTTGGGACGGTGAAACGAAGGGAGTAAAAATTTAGTGCAATTTGGTCTGTCGAGTGGAGTGGGCGACCGCCCAAAAAGAGCGTGCGGCCGCACTCTTATCTGGAAAGTTTTTGTCTTGGATCAGAGTGTTTTGGGCAGTCGCACAGGCTGGTGTGGGCGACCGCCCAGGGTTGCTGAAAAATGGAGTTGTTCCATTTCAAGTGATTTAAAGTTCAAGCTTGGTCTAGGTCTTAGGTGATATCCTAGAGTACCTAGAGGGTTGTTGTGGAACACCCTAGTGTTTGAAATTGGTTCCCTTGTGAACAAATGTGTTATGGAATGTGAATAAGTGTTACATGGGGTATTGTTGAACATCTTTTGATGTGTGTTGGATTGGTTCATCTTTGTGATGTGTTTGGCTTGATTCCCTACTTTGGAATCATTGCCCCGATTGTTGTTTAAGCAAGTATTCATTATTATGCTCGTTTGGAAGTCCAGCTGGTACTTGTTGTAAAGTCGGGCAGTGGTAGGCTTCTACCATTGGTTTCCCATTTTTAACCCCCTTCCTTGGGCCACGGATTGGGTCTGGGCTAGCTCTCCTTTGTGTGAGTTTAGTCACCGTTTGGGTTATGACTATGTGTCATTTTCCCCCTCTTGTTGTTGTTGTTGTTGTTTGGTTCATGAACCGGTTTCAGCCCTTTGGTGCTGCTCAGTTGATACCTCTCAGATGGTTATATGTTTGATTCGAGAACCTTGACTCAGTATCCACGTATGAGTTTATTTCCTCCTTATGTGTGGTATGATGAGTTGGTCGTTATTTCCAACCGGTATGGGACGGTTGGCGATATGGAGCCTCTCATGTTATGTGCTATGTGGATGTTTATTGACATTGTTCAATTTCGAGTATCATTTCAGCATGTAACGTAGTTGCATTTTAGTAGCTTACTGAGATTCATTCTCACCCTTTATTTGTTTACTGTTTTAGATATAGGCGAGGCCAGGGGATAGTACACTTTGGCACGGGAGGACGTTAAAGTGGTAAGAGTTGGGATTTGTTTTGTAAAGGTTACATTACTTAGATGTAATACCTTTTGGGTAGAGTTTCCGTGACTTCCTCATTTTGTAACACCATTATTTTGGATAATGTTGGTGTATGTACATTTGTATAAAAGTTTGTAAGCCTTCGGGCTAAGTACTTTCGTTTGTGAAAGAGTTTGTTTGAAAGTTAAATGAAGTCTTTGAACTTCGAGTGTGGATTTTGTTAAACTTTATGAAAGTACATTTCGAATTTTTTCTAAAAGTGTTCTATAACGTCTTCCGAGCGTGGGGCCAAGTAGGACCACGGGTCTGGGGCGCGACATTGGAGGATATAAATCCATTTAAACAATACAGCCATTAGATTATTTTTTATTTTATAAGGAAAAATTTGGAGTAATGATTTTAAGAAATAAAATTCATAGGCTACAACTACATCATTTAAGCAAATAATTTATAAATGTACCAAATCTCTACTTCTGATTAATATGGCGATTTAATTAGGTTGAATATTAAGTAAACTACTAAAAATAGTTGATGCTTATTTTATTATACATTTCTTAATATTTAAAATTGATATTCCTTCCGAAAAGGAATAATAAAAATCAATTGTTTTTTCTTATAGATAATAATGATAACACTATTCATTTAAATACGGATGATGCATTTTATTTTATTTTTATTTTTAATACTCCCTCTATGTGTAGACACCCCGCCTTGGACCTCTCACCTCAATTGCATACATAATATTTTTATTTAACTCGTTTTTGTTAATTTCTGTTACTTCTGTTAAGTTCCTAACTGATTCCGCTAGTTTTTTGCTAAGTTGAATAACAAAGTTAATTTTAGAGTCATTCATGTCATTCTATCATTTTTACCCCCGGGCACCTCCAGCATGGCCAGTAGGAGCGTTTGTCTCCATAGGCGGGACCCGCGCGCCTCCCGCATGTCTGTACCGGATTCCCACCAATTTTCCCACCTTTTTCTTATTTACTACATCTCTTCTTGTTTCAAAAATCATCTTTTATCACAAACATTTACTAGCTTTATTTTGTAACTCTCAATCCCACATTTCTAGCAATTTCTTTAAATTAAAATATTTCTTTTTATTATTTTTTTTATTTCCTTTATTTTTCATTGGTCAAGACCATTTCACATGGATTGATCTCATTTTCCCTCCTAATTTTACCTATAAAATAGGACCTCTAGGGTTCAATTTCAAGGGCACTACTTCTCATACAAAAACTCTACACAAGTTCTTACCATTTTCTCTCGAGTAAACCGTTTATCTGACATCCGTACTATGTCAAGAATATCACTTTAACCTTTGTACTATCTAAACAACTAAAAGAACCTGCGTACTATTGATTAATTAGCAAAATTAACCAAAATCGTTAATAAATGTAATGGACGTTAATAGGCGTTAGAAATTTAACAAACTAAATAATTGTTTCATCCCTAATCTATGCATTTGTTTCCATTTTCACCTTAAAAACTTAATATTTTTCATTTAAGTCACCTGCACCATTATTGTTAGGAACCTCTGTTGTCAAAATAACTTTCTTTTTTTTTTCTTTCTAATTAAACAATTACAAATTTATTTAAAAATATTTTTATTCGTCAACTCTCAATTATTAATTCAAACCACATGAACAAGCTGTCAACTTTATACCACCACCTCCGCCACCACTCACGTCCGCCGCCATCACCCACCACCGCCGTCAACATCAACACCCACCGTCGCCACCATAAACCATCGTTCCATCATCGCCTCTATCACAATCCACCCACAGCCATTTATTTCACTGTCAAACACAATTTTAGAAAATGCAAATCTGGACAGCTTAACAAATCAATAACCAGATCTGGATATGAAAACTCAATCACACACATGTACACGCACTAAAGAGAGGGCAACGAGAGGGATGAATACAAAAACACACAAGAACAGATCTAAACCTAAATAAGAAAATAGAGAAGAAGAAACCCTAGTTCTAGATCTAAACTCAAAATAAAGATCTTCACACACCCACACAAAGATCTTCACACACCCACACGCAATCAAGCATAGAACACAAACAAAAGAAAGAGAAAGGGAGGAGAAAGACGACCTGCAAGGGCGGAATTGCGGAGCCCTTAGGTTGACGGTGGCGTGGAGTTTGAAGCATCATGGTGGTAGCGTGAGAGTTTGGGAAGAAGAAAAAAAAATTAAGAAGAATAAGAGAAGGGACAGAGGCGAGGGTGGTGAGGCAGAGAGGAGAGAGGAGTGGCGGAGGATGAAGGAGGTGGTTCTCTACAGAGAAAAGGTGTAACTTCTCTCTAGTTTTTTCTTTCCCAGACCAAATGAAGAGAGTAAGTTTGATTTAATGGGTTAGGGTGGGATTTGGGTATTTTAGTAAAATGAGTTTGAATTATTAATCTGATTGGATAAGGGGGGTGTTTGTAAATTTATATTTCATTTTCAGTGTTTATAGTTTGATAGTATATTTTAGATCTACCCTTTTAGCACTCAATCAAGCGAGATAACAATTTTCTTTGTTATGGGGGCAAATTGAAAATATTGATGCTAACATCCGTTAAATTGCTAACGCCCGTTAACGTTCATTAACATTTATTAACGATTTTGGTTACTTTTGCTAATTTATCAATAGTACGCATGTTACTTATGTTGTTTCGGTAGTACAGATGTTAAATGAAAAAACTGAATAGTACGGATGACAGAAATATCGTTTACTCATTTTCTCTCTACAACACTATTTTCAAGTCAAAGTTTGAAGTTCTCTTTTTCCTTCTCAAAAGTAAAGTACAAATTTTCTTCTCTTATTTTATGTGTCCTTTAATGTATGCAATCCCCATCAAATGAGACATAACCAAATGATCACTTCATTACATTGAAGTTGGTTAAAGGTTATCTCCCTACATTTCAAACTCTATTTTAATTTCCCCTTTGTTTCTTAAAGTAATAGTTAGCATAAAGTTACTTTGTATTTCCCCCTTTGTAATTTCCCTTTTTCCATTCAATGTAATTGTTAGCATGATTACTAAAAGAAGGACTTTTCATACCTAAGACACCAAAAGTAGCAAGACCGGCTTTAGCCGGACGGAGTGGGTGTTTAAGTTCCCACTCCGTAATCTAACCCCCCGAATCCGTCTCTCCCGAATCTTTGTTTTCGTAATAAATAGGCTATATTAGGTTTTCTTATGTTCCTTTAAAAACATAGGTGGCGACTATAACAAACTCTAAAATCAATTAGACATCCTAGGATAATCCATCACTCTAGCCAAGTTAGTGGGTTTTTCCGGGGTATCTACACTATGTCATTTTTATGCTTTAAAAACTTCTCCTTATGGTCCCATTTTATATTTCAAAAACTCAAAAAAGAAAACTTATACTACCCCTTCGTAGAGTTTGCATAGTCGGGAATTTTGTGATTAAAATTCATGCATCATAGATTAGTGTGATCTTGTAATATTTATAGGCCAGAAAGATCATTTGGATCGGCCCTAAAAAACCCAAATGCTATTTATTTTTTCATTTATCGGAGGCAAAATATCGAAAATGCCCCTGAAGTAGTGTTGTGTATCATCACTATTCCGGGGACAATTTCATTTACTTGTCCCCCTTAAAGCTCCCCTGTTTGAACAACTTCAAACTCTGCATTCACCACATTCCAAACACTTCATATTCAACTTAGCATCACAACAAACAGAACAACACCAGCAAAATCTGTAATCAAAATTACTTAATAGTATTACTACATATCTCAATCCGAAGACCGAGTTAATGTACACCATCTGATTTTTAACTTGAACCAGAAGACATATATATGTACAAGCATCAACTTTACACTTGATACATACACAAAGGTAGCGATTGCAACACACAAATCCAGCCACCACGGGAAAAACTAACTACGGGAGAAAAACTTGAACTCCTAAACTTGGGACGGAACTACACACAAGCCGAAACCTTAGACTGACATTACTACAACTATGTACAAAAATACCCAACATTGGCAGCAACCAATGCAAAAAAAAAGGACTTGTTCGTATATTCGACCTAGCCCTTTAAAGGGTATATCAGACATTTCACGATCTGACACAATTTCTAAAATATCTAAAAATACTTCAAAAATCATAATATGGAAGCAACCGGGCTGTTCTTTTAGCAGCCACATCCCGCCTCAGTGAAACCCACTTTATGGCGGCCCTAATCTTAAACCACCTTGATTTAGGACTATTCCCACTCTTCGAGAAGAGAATACCACAATCCGGGGAGACAATATTACCTGCCCTATTATTGGTTGGAGCAATGTAGAAAGTAGTATTATTATTACCTTGCAGGAATGAGTTTGCATCTTGCAAATCGTTATCATCATCAGCAGCTAGAAATCCAGGGGACCCGCTTGGACCTGCACCCCATCCATCACCAAAGGGTCCATAGCAAAAATCTCGCATTATAAAACTGTTTCTTAAAGCTGGAGAAAATACTTGCATCGGACGAGTGTTGTGTACCATGGGAAATTCCAGTTGGGTGCTACCCTCCGCTCCGTATGTATATGGCTGCGGATTTGTTATGTTACTGGAACCCTGCACCATCTGGAGTTGATCTGTAAGAATATCACATACAACGGAATTAATGAAAGAGAAAGAAAAAGAAAAAAGAAAAAAGAATGCCTAATGCAAAAGGCTCGGTCAAATATGTTTGGTCTTACCCCCTCCCTGCAAGCACAGAGAGGGAGAGAGAGATCTCCCTGCAAGCACAGAGAGGGAGAGAGAGATCTCCCTGCAAGCACAGAGAGGAAGAGAGAGATACCCTAGTTCATACACGTAAAATTTAATAAAATATGGTCGTAAAAAATGTAAAATTTTAAGATACCAAATGATCGTTTATGACAACAATGGCTACCACATAGAGCAAGCAATCATTTCTTATTCTGTTCTTTTTTGTAGATATCAGTGATGACATACCATTCTACTCCCTCCGTCCCAAAATGATCTTCACGTTTGACTATTCAAACTTTTTAAGGATATGAACACTTGCTTCACTAGCCATGTTGTGTTTATGCACATTTAAGCTTAAATTGTAGAAATGAGAAGAACTTTTTGGGACATTGAAAAAGGGCAAATAAGAAGATCATTTTGGGACAGAGGGAGTAATAATTTAACATCAATATTAGAATTATACTCCCTCCGTCCCAAAATGATGTTCCCACTTCTTTTTGTTGTTTGTTTAAATGCGCTTTGAACAATAATAATAGGTTGATTTAGTTATCCTAATAAAAATCTAAAAATTGTTATTGATAGTAATTATAATTTCGTATCAATAACAAATTTCAGATTTTCATTAGGATAACTTAATTAACCTATTACAAACTGCATTCAATCAAACAACAAAAAGAGTGGGAACATCATTCCCAGGACGGAGGGAGTATATTACAGTTTCAGTAGTGGTGGTGGCTACTTATCCATTTTCCCTAAAATTTCTTGACAATGGACATCATTTAGGGACAGAGGGAGTATATAGCTTTACAAAACATCCTGGTGGCTTATATACCTTCGTGTGGGATGGGCATAATGGCATTTGGAAGGCCTAAACAAGCAGGTGGTGTATCATGTACCCTTGGCGATTGAAACTGAATTCCAAAAATAGAGGCCCCATCAACCAGAACCAAGCGGTCCAAATTTCTATAAGCTTGCCGCTTCATATCTTCAACAATCCTCTGTCAAACAAACGTTGGAGATCATTAGCTTTAAATATATAAAGTAGTTTCAGGACTAATCAGAATGTAAATGATATGCTAGCCTTGTAAAAATAATATTATTTCATTGAAGTTATTCCTAAGTTTATAAAGAAAATTCAAGATTCAATTCAGTTCTGGGATATAGAAATACGAACCATCTGAACTGAGTCGAGTTTATCGAGGGACTGATAATTTTGTCCGTCAAATGTTGCTGCCACAACCTTGAAGATGGAGTTGAACACGAGCCCAATGCTTTCTCCATCCCAGTGATAAGTGTACAACTTATCATCCAAAATACATGCAGTAGCATGTTTAGTGATAATCTCCCATGTCCTGTTAGAAACCCCACCACCAAGTATCTACATGTTTCAAACAAAAGAGTTAGAAAATCACAATTTAAATAATGTTGCAGTCCATCAATATGAACAAGTTTAAGAAAAAACAAATGATCTTTCTCTTACACTGCGTAGTGAAACTGCATCGGTGATATAAAGTTGCAGAAAGTTCTCCACCGTGGATATTCCAGATTTCTCCAATCGTTTATGAAAAGCTCCGTCTTTTGCTATCCTCTCCAATCTCCATATTTCATCACCCAATGATGGAGGATGGTGCTTCTTGTATGCTGAATAGACGAAACAACCATGAGTATTAGTCTTAGCAAAAGCAAAACTGTCTTAGAAAGTTTCAATAACAATTTATAAAGGCAAAAAAAAAAAGTGCAAAGGAAAAACAAAATTTGCATAGAGAGGAAGAAGTGGTGGTAAAAAAAGAGACGCTTACACTCTCCCCGATGATCTTTAACCACGAACGCTACACTTTTGGCTTCCTTAATTCTCACTCCGGCTAAACTACTTTGCACTTTTGCCCCTAACCTAAACTTGCGACACCTTATCCAGCTTGAATTATCAGTGAAACAAATGTCACCCAATTCACCAACTCCTCCACTCAAGGTCACCACCAGGTCCCCAGTCACAAGCGGCCTTTTGCCTGCTCGTTCATGGACAATCTTGGAGTTAAAATCCTTCTCACTCCAATCTTCTTGATCATCAGCATTGAAATCACCATCAAGAGGAATAATTTCTACCTTTATCGAAGATAAGGGTCCTGAATCCACAATCCTGTTTGTACTAGCATCAACTAGAACTAATTTGACAGGAACGTTGTCTTCAGATTCTATCCTACTGCCAGTGAACAAGGTGGAAGGCAAATTGGTCTGAAAGTGCAGCTGCAAGGTCCTTGCTCCAGATGACTCAGTTTGATTTGCAGAAAATCTGTAACAAGTCAAAGATGTGTCAAGAAACTTCTACCATGGCTGTCCGATCAATAAAGTATCATATAGATCGGGCACAATCTTCAAGACAAAAAACAGAGAGGGGGGGGGGAGGAGGTGAGATCGAACTAAACTAATTTCATAATCTTATACACTAATCAACATTGTAGAGATTGAAGTAGACAAATACTAAATGAAGGGAAAGACTAACCCAGAAGTTGAGCAACAGAACTTTTCTATTGCATTCTCCACCGCATCTCGCACCTATAAGGCAGAGATAATGAGTAATCAATAACTAAATCTGATAGTAATCACATACAGTCCCCAGGGAGGGGGTAGCCATCAATACACTTATTAACATCCCAATGGTGTACCAAACTACCAAATAACAAAAGAAGATAAGAAATGAAAAAAAAATGGATGTATTCATCATAACATTTCAAATATTTAGAAACTAAAAAGCATTTACTTGAAATGAATTAACAATCAGAAGTAACAACAAGTTACTAGCAACCAATGCATAACAACTAGCAATAAAACCCGTAAAGTGAACTCCGAAATGTCAAGACAGATGAAACGACAAACAAGAAAGAGCCATCACGTTTAAAAAATCCACAAAAACAGCAAGCTGGTTAAGATATCATGATTAACAAACTGGTCCATAGTTTATAGAGAAATAAGATGTGGCAGGGCACAAGGCAAAGTAAGTTATCATACCACGACTCGAATAAGAGGTTCCAGCCTTGTTGCTAATTCTTGCGAAGAAAGCCCACGGATAGCACGCCCACCATTACTGCACAAGCATGAAACAACAATTTTAATTACCTACCTAATAACAAGATGGTGAAATCGAAAAACTTTGAACTATGAAAAGCGATCACTCACAATGAAGAAGAAGTGTATCGTCTTTTCGCTTCTTGAAAAGGAAATTTAGAACCATCCCCTTCCCCTTCACTTAAATCTCTCTTCAGTACCATCAAAGAACCCAATTAGCAACTGATCTTTCTAGTTTGTACTGTAACTAACAAGCTAAATCCCAACTAATAAATCCCCAATTTTAGAAATAGGCAGGTAGAGGCCTAAACTAACAACTTCCAACCACATATATATAAGAGAAACAGACTGAAGGAAACAACGTGGAAGCTTCACATCAACTCCTATCGGTAACCACCGCGTTAATTAAACCCCCCCAAGTCAAGCATATAAAAACAAATTCAATTCATAAACCCAAATAAGAACAATCAACACAACTACAAAACTAGTGTTGGTGTGTCATTTCTATGTGGGTAGTGACTGTGTGTGTGTGTGTGTGTGTGTGTGTGTGGGCGTGATTTAAATAAAAGAATATTGGGATTCTTCGAGATCAAAAAGAAACAAAAAGGGTTCATCAAAAACTCCAAAAAGGGTAGCTTAAATTATACACAAATTCCAACATATTAAATTAAATTAGGTCAAAAGGATTTCATAGTAACTGACTAACTAATCAAACCGCGTAAACAAGGAAAGGTACATAAATAAGTACAATTTGGAGGAGTTAGAGAGAGAAATTAACGCGCACCTGGGGATGGATTTGGGTACATTGCGAAGAAGGTAGGAGGAAGTTGCTGAGAGATTAAGAGAGAGAAACTTGAGGAACGCGCAAAGTAGATGTAACAGCGACTTGCTTTGATGGAGACTTTCTAGTTTGAATTCTGTCGTCGAGTCCTCCATTTTTTTTTACTACGTGTTAAGGGTGTATCAGTAAGAATTGAGAGAGAGAGAGAGAGAAAAAAAACCCCTAGAATTTGGGGGCGAATCTCTTGTGATTTGGTATTACTGAATTTCCAGTAACGTGTGTTTGTCGTTGTCATTGTCGGGGTGTTCTATGTTCTTTGATTACACGAAATTGGGAAGAATAAACTTTTACTGAAAAGAAAAAATCTTTGCGTTTGAAAATTAAAGATTAAAAATCAATTTTTTTGATGTTTGGACAAAACACAATTTTTAATTAGATTTTGCGTTTGAAAATTGGAATTGTAGATTTCTGCAGGTGCGAAAATCAACACTCATAATTTTTTACATTCGACCTTTCAAAAAAGTTGTATGGGGTAGTTTTATCACGAAATACTAGAAGAATAAGAGTGCTACTATTCACACCCGCACAATTGCTTAATAAACCCGTAATTAATATTTACTTCAAAAATGTTATTAAATGAAATGACCATACTAACCTTCCACTAAATACCCCCATAACATTAACTCTTTCATCAATCTACCCTAATTTTTACCTCATTTATCATTGTTTCAGAAGTAAACCACCATTTTTGCTCATAAAATTTCAGGCAGGCTCTCTGCCAAATTGGAAACTCAAAATTGTTGTCATTAAGAAATTAAAAGCAAGAGGTTGATTCCATGGAACTTACAATAGAAAATAAGATGCATACATATATAATATACATACCCATATAAGTATTTAGTTACAAATATATATACATATAATTCAAGTGTACCCAAATTGTAAATCACAAATAAACGCGAATTAAGAAAAACCCAGAAGAATAAGAGATTGTACATTTTCACAAACAATATGTTGAATGATCTTCCTCTTTAAGAACGATTTTTTTTTTTTTTTGCAGAAGCAACATATGAGGTGTGTGTCTATATGCGTGTGTGTGAGAGAGAGAGAGAGAGAGAAAGAGAGGGGGTGGAGATTAAGAATGAATGGAAGAATTCAATTCTGGGTTTGGGGTGAATGAATTGGCTCAAGTGGTTGCGGAATAACTGGATTGGATGATGGTTTATTTAGTCAACTGAATTTATGGTGGATTGGATGCGTTTATTCTCTTGTTCACCTGCGTTTCTTCACGTGCTTATGTGTGAAGCAAATGGGTGTGCGGGTGTATAATTATGTGTTTAAAAGGGTATAACTGGAAAATATATGATGTATTGGATAATTATTCTAGGTAAGTTTAGTATTACAGGTTCATTCAGTAATTGTGCGGGTGTAAATAGTAGCACTCAAAAATAAAACTAAAAAAACAACTGAACAATAGGAAATTTTAGTTTTTGAACTTTAAAATCTTTCATTTACAAGTTAAAAATAAATGTAACATCAACTTTTGTTTTTTTCTTAGTCATAAAACATCATGTTTTGAGTTGTCGTTTGTTAAAAAAAAACACTAAAATAATCAGTTCAATTCAAATAAAATCAGCTTAGAAGAAAAATTGTGAGCTAAATCATCAACTTTTTTTTTTTTTTTTTTTTTTTTGGGGGGGGGGGGGGGGATGGGGGAAGCAAAATTCATCAACTATTGTTAATGAGCATGGAAAATTTATCTATCCGATGGTAAGAAAGTTCGATAGTGTAATGATTTAAAAAATGGTTGAGTAGATATCTTAATAAACCGAATGGGCGCTTTTGAGAGGTACCAAATAAACGATTAATTATGCCGAGATTTTGAGAATAAGTTGTAAAGCATAATGTATATTCAACTAACTTCCTTGTTCTATCATTCCACTACAACCTGAAATATGGACCAACAAAATATATTCTTGAAAAATATGTATTAGTACAAGATAATTCTGTGAAATAAGTGTTCAAATATAATCCAAACTTTTGATGGGTAACACTGAGAAAGTGTTGGCAACACTTATGGTAACATCACGGTTTCCACTTACAAAAACCAACAATTCCACACAATACTAATAACCATAGCCTTTCTCTTCTCCATCATTTAATCTTTCCAGCGACACATATAAGGAACTCCCTTATTTCTCATAAACAACATTAAAAAATACAAGTGTAATTATAAGTAAGAGTCTAAAGCTGTGGGTCATTTGTAAAATAGAGTTTGTTATTTCAAATTTTGCAAATAATGGTATCAAGTTATAAAAGATGGCAATTAAGGTTTTTTAGCATGATTTTTTTTATTTTTTTTTAATTTACCACATAATAAGCATATATGCATCTTATCTTCTATATGCAGGGGCGGACCCACCTTGGTACGAGTGGATGCGATGGCACCCACTGAATTTTAAAAATAATTTTTAATAATTTTTTCTTTTTCTATTCTATTTATCTGATATATCTTTTATTGTGCGTATATGTAACTAAAGTTGAAGCGAGCTCTGCTGGGAAGTACTTTTGATGTTTTTCTAGTGGCAGGGTTCAAACCCCACTATCTACCGCTATGTTCAAATGATTTCTAGCCTCTAATATTTTGAACAATTAGCTCTTTTTTTTTTTCTTCTCTATCAATCAATGATCTCCTTTTAAAAATCCAAATCCTACTAGCCACAATATGGTATTTTGTTCAAATCACTTTTTAGCCTCAGAATTTGATAACTAAACTCTTTTCAAAATATTATTTGAATTTATTTTATCATCACTTCAATTATAACAAATATTTTTTATTTATTCGAAAAAGAATTCATCTACTACGATAAATTTTGTTCTTAATGAATTTTTTTATACTTGAATTCTTTTGACCATTACTACAACTGTCAAATGATTTTTCGTTCTTATTCATTGTTTTATCATTTGTTGTTTGTGAAAAAATAGATAATTTCTGCTCATTTACGAAATAAATTACTCTTTTGAATGCTTCCTAAAATAATGTCATTATTAAAACATCAATCATGTAAAAACAAAACTTGTGTGAGACGGTCTCACGTATGAGACGAGTTGAAAGAGTAAATGGTTTACCCCCTATAGACGGGGGCGGGGCAAGCGCATTTCCACTCTCATCGAGACCCGTCTCATACATGAAACGGCTCACAAGAGACGAGTTGAAAGAGTAAATGGTTTACCCCCTATAGACGGGGCGGGGCAAGCGCATTTCCACTCTCATCGAGACCCGTCTCATACCTGAAACGGCTCACAAGAGACTTCCTCTAATGTAAAAATTAATGTTTTTATGTCTTCATGAAATAAGCTTATGGTAAAATTTGTGACTAAGCAAAGTAATTTTTTTGGCACCCACTGGACGTGATTCCTGGGTCCGCCACTGTCTATATGGCCGTTTTATCCATTTTTTTGTGCATCTTTTGACTTGGTTGTTAATTTTAATTCTTTTGGTTTCAACATAACTTAATAATCTTTTTTCCCATATCATATGTCTTGACCAATATGTTTTGACCAACTCCTAGCACCAATACCACTAACATCACCAATAAAACCACCATAACCACCACCACCACTAAAACCACTATAACCACCACCATTAACATCACTCTCCCAGTGTTCCCCAAACCCCCACCTAACCACTACATTGTCATAACAAAAACTCATTTTAAATTCTATATTCTTTTAATCTAGATTACTGATCTGACTATACAAATGTACCCATACCTTCCTCTTCATGTTTAAATTTTGGTCAATTTCAATCGAATCACTTTACTTATTTTGTTTTTCACACAACTAATTAAAGAAAAATGTAGAAACCCATATATGGAAAAGAGCAAAAAAATATTTTTTTATGTTTTTTCAAAAAAAAAAAAAAAAACTTTCAAAATTGGGGTATGAGAGAGAAGGTAAGAATTTGCAGGTAAGAGAGGGAGCAGCAGCGAGGGGGTGAAGATAGAGGTTAGAATAGAGAGAGTGGAGTGGGAGAGATGGGCGAGATGAAGTAGAGAATATGAGTAAAAGGGGTGATCGGGAATAATAAATTAATCATATACCCTTTTGATATGGAAAATTTACATTTGATCCTTTTAAGTTATTATCAATTTCAAATTCAACAATTGGATTGTGCATGTGCTCGTGCTCACCACACGACAAAAAACTGAGTTATTAAACAATTCCATCCAAAAACCTTTATTTGCTAACATTTTGTAACCTTAGACCTTTATTTTGTTACACTTCAGACCTTGTTTTACAGATGATTCCAAACTTTATACCTTTATTTGTAATTTACCCAAAATAAAAACTTATTCAAATTGTGATGAATAGAGTCAAATCATGACTATGACACCATGGTAACCTCTTGTGCATGTTTGTTCCCATGAGCTTTTATGGGTCCATGTCATCGAGTTGTTGATGTCAATGCAAACTCAAACCACACAGGGAGCAACATAAAGTCTTCATTCTCAAAAGAAAACCCTGAACCATTTTGTATCATCGTCATTAAACCGATTTTTATAAATAGAATATTCATGCTCGATAAAATTAAGACTTGATGATGAAATGGATATGAGCCCAAATCCACTTGATGACCGCAACTAAATTGAGTTATGCCAACACCTTGAGCGACTGAAACTTTTTTATGATTTCATAACAATATTTTCTATGTATTTTAAATTATTTACATGACACACTTGTGGTGGTTGATTAGAAAATTTGTCTTTCGATTTTGCATCATCATACGCACCACTAGTGAGTTCCCACGGTAACAAACCTAAAATTTGCCAATATTCCCTTAGCTCTAAAATCTAAATCATTTCTTATTAGGAACTTCAATAGCAAATTGATTAAAGATATAATGTCACATAAAACAACACCAACCTCACTCTAATCCAAACCTAGACATGGAATAGTTAAGGAGCTTGAAAATAAATTGTTTTGGAATTGACTTTCTCCTTAGCATAAGCCTGCTACAACGGTCAGTTGCGATTTGTATCTATCAATTTTATTAAATAAGTAACTAAAGTATCCACAAAAACGGAGACGTAACAAATTATTGCACAATATTTAAAGGGTGGGTGGTGTAGTTATTTATTTTAACAAAATTGATATATACAAGCCTCCAATGACCATGGTAGGTTTATATGGTTAACATGATGATACACATGGGTTTATCTATACCATCTAGAAACCACATGCGACTTTCTCGTTATTTTCTCTTAAAAGATTTATAGGTTTGCAAGTGTCAATCAATGTAAAACTGCTTTTCCTCTCTATCATCTTCTTCCTCAATATCCATTCTTCATCTTCTGTTTTTAGTCAATCATCCTAATATCTTTTCAAATCTCCTAATTTAAACATTAATCATTGAATAATGATTAATGTTTAAATTAAGAGAAATTTTATGTTTTTCAATAATAAATGTAGAGATGTTTTGTTTTTCGATAATAAATCGATTGGTTTGGCCTGCAATTGACACGCCCCCAAGTCCCGAGATTCCCTAATAGAACCTCGAACCTGGTGCGCGTGACTAACAAGAAACGAGAAACTGAATGACATCTGCTTATATCAAACTAACATCATATATATACTCAAGAGGAACGAGCTAAGATAGCTAACAACGAGTTCTATACTAAGAAATTTAAACCAAATGGTTGTACACAGCGGAAAACATGCCTAGCACATACGCTGGCATTACAAGAACACTATACAAGTCTACCCAATATACTGAGTCTAAACAACTGATACAAGATCGTCCTCACCAAATACTGGAAATGATAACAATCCCCAAATAAGAACAACCTGCCAAGTAGGCCCCTGCTAAGTCGAGCCTCACAACGTATTACCACTTGCTTTCCTGAGGGGGGGACAAATAAACAAGGAACGGGGTGAGATAAATCTCAGTAAGTTACTAGGTACAAGTACATAGCATGTTATCATGCAATCATGCAAATCAAGAAGATTATCATGCTCAAGATGTCATCAAGTAACAAGTATATGAGAGGCTAAGCCAACTCATCAAGTAGCTAACACATAAGGCTAAACTATCACGTTACAAAGGATATTCCAACCTTATTCCTCCAAAGTAAACCATTGTTGTCGTTTCTTATTGCAGTTGACAAATCACGATAAATCAAGTTGCTGCTGAGCAGTACACAAGAGAACCCGGTAACCAGTGTCACTAACAAGAACAAGATTCACGAGGTGTTCACGAGTTTAGCATTCACTTTTATCAGGCGTATTGCTCTAATAAAGGAATCTATGCCCTTACTATGGCCTGTAGTAAGGGGTCAAGCGCAGATACATAGATCCCCGATTATCACTTAGCCCCAGCACTCGCGATAAGCGTGAACCTATATATCTCCGAACAAGCAAGGACCAGCTGGACTCACACAAGAATGCACAAGTACGTATTTACTTGAACTACGAGAGTAGAACTAAGTCCAAAAGTAGTGGACTAGCTCTTCATGAACCATGTAATCATGTGCTCACTAAATACAAGTACACGTACGCAATAATTGCGAATACAAATCAGTATAATAATGGCACGTAATGTGTCCATGTAACACAATCAAGCCAAATTAGAGTCTATTAATAACAGACCCCAACCAAGTAGTAGGGTAAGTCATTCTATGTCACTTTGTCATATGCCATATTTGCATGTACATATTCATATAATCTTGAACACATTAATGTGTCTATCACGATACCCTTACTTTCAAGTAGAGCCCAACATCTTAGACTCTAAGCATGTAGTCGAATAGGTCGTATTGTACCTAGTCACAATCATATCTCGCGTATATGTATCGTTAATAATCGAATACATTTTCCAACACATATTGTGTTCTATAATCATTGTTTTATAAATTATCTTCATATTACACTAGTCCCTATTTCTTTAGGAACTCAACTCAAGAACAGGATATTTTCTTTATACTTTATATACTTCATTGAGTATATGCACAATTAAAACCAATTACTAGCACATTAGTGCTTGTTCATAGCACTTTCAATACACACGTATTATATTCGAGTATATAGTAGAGTTGTTCATTCTCTATCTAGTTCCATATTCTAATTCTTTGGTTATTCATATCAAGTATCAAGTAGTCAACAAGCCACATTCTATCAAGTAGTTATGTGCAAGATTTGCACATACACACCAAGGATAGTTCTATCACGTTAGTGCTTGTTCATAGCACTTTCAAGTTCATTTCCATACACACGTATTGGTTTCAAGTCATGTACAAGATTTTATCATCTTACATTCAAGTTCTCAATCCAAATATTTAGATGTTCAAGACATGTACAAGAATTAATTATTTTATATTCAAGTTACTATTCCAAACTTTGGATATTCAAGTCATGTACAAGATTTAATTGTTTATACTTCAAGTTCAAGCTAAGTAAAAGAGTTACATATCTTATACTTACAATTCATGAACCTATTCCTAGGATACTCAAGCTCAAGACATTATTCTAGTGCCCCTAAGGTACACAAACATTGATTTCAAGACACATGTAACACATTAGTGCTTATTCATAGCACTTTCAAGACAATTAAAAGAGTTTTTACTCTTAGGCTCAAATTCTCTATTCAAATCATTGAATATTCATGTTCAAGACCAAGTTCTAATGCCTCAAAAGGTGCATATACACTTGCTAGGACATCTTATACTAAGGCTCTATACCTTAGGAGGGGTAAAATTTCATTTCAATTGAATTTAAACCACTTTTGTAAAAACAGGGGACTAGGCGGGCGCTCGGTCTTAACCGGGCGGGCGCTCACTCTTACTCTTACCCGGTCGGGCTCTTACTCTTACCCGGTCGGGCTCTCATTCTTACCCGGGCGGGCGCTCGGTAGTACCCCGGGCGGGCGCCTGGTGCTTTTTCCAGCAAATTGCAATTTCTTCCCAGACTTAACAATTCTCCGTCCCAAGCGTAGGAGTATACTTTTACTAACATAATAACAATACCAAGAGTACCTAGGAGTGAAGTATCATACCCAGGACACTATTTCAAGCTCAATTCATTTCTTTTACCGTCCCACAAATAATAGGATACTTTTCTTTTATTCCATTTAAATATTTCACTGTCCCAAAAGTATAAGTATAATTTTTCTAATATACTTGTATAAACATTTAGGGATACTTTCATTCATTTCACCGTCCCACAAGTATAAATATAATTTTTCTAATATACTTGTATAAGCATTTAATCAAGTTAATATTTCACCGTTCCACAAATAGGAGTATACTTTACTTTTTCAAGTTTATTTTCCTTCTTTTCTACAGAGATTATAATACTCCCTCTGTCCCAAATTTATAAGTATCACAAAATTCATCACAATCACGAAATTAACAAGCACAAGTACCAAGAATAACATATATGCATGTTATTACAAGCAAGGGGGAGCTAGTGACTTACCTACTCCGAAATCAAATTCACCCAAACTAATTTCTGTTCGGTAGGAAATGCTCTACTCACCGCCCTGATCATTTATGCGAAGTCGGATTTTCGAACAGAGACATAATTAAGCGAGAGGAGTTGAGAATAGGGTAAACCCTAACTTTCTTTACGAGATAGAGAGAAAGAACGAGAGAATTTGAGAAAAAGTGATTCTGAGGAAGAGGCAAACCAAGGTTTATCCTTTGCATGTTTCAAGAATTGCAACAAGGCCTCTCAAGTTCCACTTTGAGCATTTTAGCCCCCAAACTTTAATTTTTCACAAATGACCCTAATGTTCCAACTTTGAACACTTAGGACTTAAACTTGCTCAATTAGTTAAATAATTAACTCAATTAAAATAGCATATAATTATGCAAGTCAAGAATTTAATAGGAATTAGGACGGGCGTTACAACAACGTTCATGGAGGAGAGATTTGTTCCGTGCAGTCTCAATTTTCGGTAACGTTCAAGCGTCAATCAGACGCCCATTCGTTACAAAAATAATTTGGTATCCATCATTTTTTGAATCTTACAGTTTTTGTCTTCCTTCTGGTATTATTTGATTTCTCTCCTTTGTCGAGAGCCTTTGTCTTCTCCCCTTTATCGAGGGCCTTTGACTTCTCTCCTTTTTGAGAACCTTTGTATATTGTGTTGGAAATGGGTTTTAAAAATGTAGTTTGACCACATTTTGACCCGATTTTCAAAGTAATTTCATTTTATGTAAATGAAAATAAGTTGCAAAATTAAAATCTACATTTAGTGTAGATTAGGAAAATGCATTTATTTACTCAAAACCATTTTCGGGTGAATGTGAAATTAATGCTCAAAGTGTGCAACTTTGATGGGTTTATGAAGAGTTGCAAAATATGGAAAGCCATGTATCCCACATTGGTTGAAAATTGAAAAAGATGAGAGTATTTAATATAGCTCATCTAAGAAGGTTCCAATCAAGTGTGGACATGGGCTTCCAAGATTAAGTGGTCCATTGGGCCAACCATGCTAAGCTAGTGGGCAAGTTAGTTAATTTTGGGCTTGCTCAAAATCAACCCATGACCCGCGAAGCGGCGCGAAGGGCGGAATGAGCGGTTTAGGGCGCACTTCGCATCGGTCACTGGGAGCTGTGAAGCTTAAATTTTTTACAAGGGTGGGCTCGATGGTGGTCCGACCCGTGGCATGGTTCAGTTGGTTAGGCTTGGCGGTTCGGTCTAGTCCATGGTGGGCCTTGGGCTCAAGCTCGGTCAGGCCCATTGGGTGATCCGGCTAGGGTTGGGTCGGGTAGGTTCTGGAGCGGTTTACCCGCGTCGATTCGGTTGGGCACGGCCCGCTTCTGTTTGGACAGGCGGGTCTGCTGCTGGGCTGATCCATGCGATCTCCACCCTTCACCTAGAGATCTGATCTGAAGGTCCTAATTCCACCAGCCACCAATAGTGCTTATTCCCAAGAGGCACCCCATCTCTTCATTAACTATACAAAGCCCTCCACCAGATGACATTCCTCACTCAGTCATTGAATCACACACAATTCACTCTCTCTTTACTTCAGAATGAGAGAAGCACATATTTAACTGAGTTAACGAACTCGGTTAAATATTTAACTGAATCCGATGGAATTCTGTTAGAATTCAAAGGAATTCTCAAGGCAACTGTTAGAAAACAGTATCATCTTGTTGCATAAGATTTCTTCAAAGTCTGGAAGTGTCAAACACAGTTATGTTCGCCGAAATCGCTAATTTGAAGTGCTTCTATTAACGATTGTAAAGTCGTTTCATCTTGAGAGAAGATTGCCACAGACCGTTAGCACCAGTGTGGGGGCAATATCTTCTTGCGGAGATTGTGTCCAACACAAGACTCGACTTCATTTATTTCCTGGTTTGATTTAATATCCGCATTTATAGTTTACCCTTATTTTCTGCCCCGTTAATTATATTATGGTTTATTTTATATTTGTCATTATCGTTAAATTCAAGAAAACCATTACTATTGCTATACAATTTTAATAACATATTGTTTGTATTTGTTCTTGGTTCAATATTTGCGATTCTTGGTTTGGCACTTATTGCTTACCAAAATGTGTTTCTTTATCAAGTTTTCATAGTCAAAATCTTACCGTCGGTTTTTTTTTTCTGAAGGCCGATGATAGGCCGTGTCCAAGTTCTGCTTGGAAAGACATTTGGGCGTCTCATGTTATTGTTCGTAAGGGCATTCGTTGGAGATTTGGTTTGAGGATAGACATTGTTGTTCCAGATGTATCAGGCTATTTTAGGGTGGTGGACAGTTTTTTCACAATTGTACGTAGTCGTATAAATTGTCATATTTTTTATGAGCCTCCGACTGTTGTGGAAGGCCATCGTCAACAAGTTTATTAATGCAATCGATATGTTGTTTGCTTTAAAAAAAAAGTGTCAATAAATGTAGTTAGCATCAATATATAATTAAGTATCTTCAAATGTGTAATTATATATGCTTATCAAAACAGGTTCATTTAGTTATTGGACTTGGGCTAGGCCTTTAGCCCAATTGTAACCCTAAATAGTAGGGCTTTATTAGAGTTTGTATAAATAGGTTTAGTATCCCCTCAAATCTTATTAAGATTCAGGTAGCGTTGTTGAGAGCCGTCATTGTGAGAAGAAAGAAGAGGAAAAACCTATCAAGTGCAACGTTCGTCAAGAGCTTCCGCAAATTCAGACTTGACAAATCAGGTACATTTATATCATCATTCATGGTTTACTCTTGGGATACAATTTTTGGTTTGCAATATAAACTTACTTTTTGTTGTATAAATATATAAATAAATACGTCAAGTTCAAGTTGTAACGGATATGCAAATTTAAGATGATATACTTCTTATTTAACAATTGATTTTAAAGATTTATGGATAAAAAAGTCAATAAAACAAAACTTGGTTTCACGTCATTTTGATATAAATTAGTCAAAATTTGTAATTGACATAATTAGTACATAGATCAATTATCACCATATAAGTATGTCGATATCAGCGTTGATGGTGTATATGCCCTAGGCACGTTATTTGAACGATGTTTTGTTATCATTTATTCATTATATAAAGAGATGTTTTAGATTATTATTTGTTGTTACATGTTTTGTTATTATAATCTTTGTCCCTAGTACTTATGAAGAACTAATATACGTTTAATTAGATGATCATGTGATGATTATGTGTATGTGATACAAGTTAAAGTTATGGGTATGTGTTGGTGAACATATACTGGACATGACCCACCTATGAGGTTTATGTCATGGTCAAATGTCATAATTAAACCTCTAAATAATTATATCATTAGAATCCTTAGATCTGAGATTATTATGATCTTTCACATAATGGATATCATATTGTTGGGTTTTGATGCATCATGCGCAGCGAAATAAAACATATAAATCAAACACCCAAGAGCCTGGATCCGTGCATATTTATTAAATTAAATATAAGATGAAAGAAAACATACCCTTGAAGATCGAATCCATGAACACGGACTTTGAGGTGCTAAAGCAAACACCCTCTATCGGTATCCACACATCGAACGGATATCAAGAACACCTTCTAAGTCTGGATTGCTAGACCCAAGGCTTGGTAAAGAAATGATTTCTTCGTAGGAATTATCTTGCTTCATTGATTATTGTATTTTGACGATCATGAATCACAAAGTAAATAATCATACCTCTCTATAATTTATTGTTTCTAAAATAATTGTTTGTGATTTCCAAAATCACCATTAGAGGCTGTCAAATCCGGCTGTATATCATATATAAGGGTCTGACCTAATTCCGTTTGGGATCGGGATTCCTTGTCCAACAAGAAAACCAAACAAACTGACCAGTTACGGGGAGGGAGCCGTACGGCTCTATAGGAGCCGTACGGTGGCCAATAGTAATTTTCCCAGATTTTTGCCTTTTTCCAATCTGATCTATTGTGTGTGACCCAATAGGATTATACTATGTTGGCAACTAGTCCGAACCATTCAGAACTCGTAAGTCATAAGCGGACTCTAGCAAGCCATTATGACTACCCAATTAGTATAACTTTGAAATTCCAAAGTAACCTTATAGAACATATCACAATCCCTTTGTCACGCGATATCATAATGGACATAAGTCATGGTCCACGCCAACTTATGTTGTCCAATGCTTTCTCGATCCCTAGTAGATTGATATGAGCAAATAACATTGAACACTTCAATTCATTTGGGTATGGCCGTACACAATCATCAATCTAACTCATCGAGTGGCCAAGCAGATATCTCTCTTAAGAGAGGAACAAATCCCATCTTGACTTATCATTCTTCCCTACAAGAATTCGATTATGCCAATCGTAGCCTTTATAACCACCCGGTTAGGGGTAGCCTTTGAGTACGTCAAACATAATGTTTATCATGTGAAAGACTATGATAATCTCAGGTATAAAGATAAATGATATAACTATTATGAGATTAAATTATGACATTTGATCATGACATAAATCTCATAACGGGTCTATCCAGTACTTGTTCTCCAACATGTACCCACAAGTTTAATCCGCATCCTATGCGATATAATCATCATATGATTATCCATTAAACTCATGCTAGCCCAAGGGCCTAGGGCATAATATCCAACACATATTTGACATATTCAAACGTTACTTTTAACCAAGTAATTATAAATGATATAATTGGCATGATCAAAGTTATATAGGGAAGGATAATAAGTCAAGATGAAATTTGTCCCTCTTCGTGAGAGGTGTCATGCTTGGACCCCTCGATGAATAGTATTGATGAAATGCATGGCCGTGCTTAAATGAATTGATACGATCAATGTCATTTGTATTATCAATGTATTTGGAATCGAGAAAAGTATTGGCCATTGTAAGTTGACCATAGGCCATGGCTTACTCTCAATGACATCGTGGACAAAGGGATTGTGATATGTTCTATAAAAAGATTCACGAACTTTGACAAGTTATATTAATTGGGTAGTCATGATGGCTTGCTAGAGTTCGCTCATGATTTATAAGAACAAATGTGGTTGGACTCATTGCCAATTTAATATAATCATATGGGGTCACACACAAAATAACGAATTAATTAAAAGGCTAGAAATGTGATTTTTGGACTGCACGGCCGAGCACTATGTTCAGACCGGCCGTGCATTAATAAATTACATAGGCTGTGTTTTTTCGGTCCTTAGAGCACGGCCTATCCACCTAAAGGGCTAGGTCGTGTTGCTCGGCCGAGCTCCCTAAAGGAAACGACCGTGCAAGACCGCCACGAACAAAATTTAGTTTAGGTTTTTGACGGGATTTTGACTATTACTCCTTAATGGTTAAGGACAAATGAGTATAAAACACCCTCTAAAACCCTATTCAGTACCAATTGATATTGTATCAATAAAGAAAGCCTCCAATGAGTTTGGTAACACATAATTATTCCTAGATCTCAAGATCAAAGAATAAATTCATATAGCCTTCATAGAAATAGTTTCTATTGGATCTAGCAATCCAGATCTAGAATCGTTCTAGATATTCGTTCACTTATGGATACACATAAAGGGCATTGATCTCAACTCCTTCAAGTTAGTGACTCATCAATTGAAGTCGTGTTCCTGTGATCGTGATTTAAGAAGTGCGAAGAACAAAGATTGAAGATTCAAATTTTTAAAGCATCATCAGGTTAGTATTCTAAATTCAACTATATATTAATTTAATTATCATGAATGGATCTAGGATTTTTGGTTTATTCCACTGCACATGATAGTGTAAAACCCAACAAGTGTAACATTAGTCTTTCCAAAATAAAAGGGAAAAATGATTATTGCAATTAGTTAGGATTTAGAATCACAAGCAAGTTATTATTAGGGCTTTAACTTAAAAGTCAAACTTTACCAATTCAACTCCAGGCCAAGTAGATAAAGTTCAACTTGATTCAAGATCATCTAAACATGATTTAAATTTCAAGTTTGAATCTTGATCTTTCAAATAAGCTAAATCTTAGTTTAAAGGTTAAAATGAATAGTTTCATTATTGTTTTCCCAATGTGCAGAAGTCCCTATGGTTTGTTCAAATGTTCTTAAGGCACCATAATTGCACACTATTAAGCATATAGTTAACCAAAGTTTAGCGGATGGTTGCAGCTATTACATTTTCATCAAGTTTGCAATGGTGAGTGGTTTATGCTCAAAAAGCCAAAACATTCTCGACATAGATCGAAAGTTAAAAATGAAGAATTCCATTGTGGTTTTCTTAATGAGCGAAACTCACACTGGAGGGCAAGGGGGTGTCATTCACAAATTCCCAAAATCATAGGGGATTTATTTACCTTCCATAGATGCCACTAGGCCAAAATATTCACCCTCTCAAGTATACATCCAACCTCACTTTGCGTACTCGGTCGAATTTAATCCCAGAGTGACACTTTTATATATATATATATATATAAATTAGCACACTTCCTCCCTCCTTCCAATAGGTATTAGAAAAATTAACATAATTGGTCGTGTGCATATTTTGAGGATATAAAGGTTAAAGGTGTTGTTATATGTCACTTTAAAGGCTTCTTATTCAATGACTCGAACCCAAAACACGATTCACTAGCAAATAATACGCACTGACCCACAAACCAATCGTAAGCTCACACAAAATTTAATGGACAAAATCATGGATGATATTTTCACCTATAGTTGTGGTCGACAATTATCAATCAAAGTCAAATAGATCTACCGAAAAAACCATAGACGATGTTAATGTCTAGTAGTACTCAGTGACCACTTATCAATCAAAGTCAAATCCCATAGCCAATCGATGTATAATCAAGGTAGCAGAATCCCCCTTCCCCCACTTAAATCATTATTGTCCCTAATAAGGTCTAGAATTTGAATATTCTACCACTTAATTTTTTTTTCATCTACGTGGAAGAATAAGTCAAATACTAAGATCATACACCTGAGCGAGATCTTAAGCCTGTGAGGATGGATGATGGAGTTCAAATCTGAAACCATTTGTGTCATCTATAACAAAGTCTAAATTGAAAGCCAAGATCGTATATTAGGCTAGTCACAAGCATCTCAACCAAAATTTCACTATAATGCCATTTGTAACGACCCGGACCCAAAGCCGCGATGATTGTATATTCCATTATGATACCATTGTGCCATCACTTAAATCAAATACCAAGGTCGTACTCCTGCGCGAGCTTCCAAAGTTTTCGACTAACACTATAAGGTTTGACTCTGACACCGTTTGTGTCATTCTTTACAAGATCTAAATTGAATATAAAGATCATAACTCCCAACGAGTTCATGTACCATCCGATCCGGGTTCCACTCTAGGGCTATTTGTAATGATTCAAACCCGAAAACCAAGTCTGTCGCTTCCATTGCACAAGCACCTCATATGTGGTAAACTTATGCCTTATAAGCCACCGAAACATCTATGAGTGATGTCAATTATCGGTATCGCATCTTATATGTGTACAATTTGTTTTAAAATATGTCAAAAATAAAATAAAATAAAAATACGTTGGTAAACCGGTCATTTTGTAATGGCAACATGTCATGGCAGGGCATTTATGCCCCAACCACGACTCCTCTCTATATGTCGCCGCCCCTCATTCCTCTATCCCCACCACACGTCCCCCCTCTTGCCAACGAATGAAGATATTTCAGTTTGTTGCCTCATATTAGATATCTATAACCTGTAATACTTTGGCAAGGGGGTCAATAGCTTGGACAAATTTGACATAGCTGGATGGAAGGATATGGCCGACGCTGCTGTAATAAGAGGATGACAATGTTGCGGCTGTGGAGCCTGGCCAAAAAAGAGTCGGTCTACCTCATTTTTCACCAACCGACGCAAATAAATCTGATAAAAGGAGAGAGTATAGCGGATTTATGAGTATGACAAATAAAGCCGGCGTTTTATGAAGGCCTGAAGAGCTGTTGCCGACGACATGGCAGAGATGAACAAGGGTGTGCGATTACGATAGAATCGGTTGAAAGAGAAAGAAGAGGGGTTAGAGTTTTAGTTTATGGACACCCCCATTCTCCTTTTCCGATTCGATTATGCGCCCCAATAATGATGTTATTGTAATGAAGTTTTCTCACTAAATTGAATTTGATTTTGGGATAAGAAGTAAAACAAAATTGGTGTTTGATCCTTTTGCTAGTGATTTTTTACGGTGGTACGTTGGTGAAGTGTGGCGAAGTGTGGCGGCAACAATATTGCATTTGTCCTTATATTTAAGTACAATCATTCCGTCCTAAAATGAATATTCATATTTGTTCTTGATCAACAAGAACACGTTCATTTTGGATTATATGTCTCAAGACAAACTGAATGTCTAAAAAGAACACGTCATTGAGGGCAACTCCAATAATAAGACTCCGTTTGTTTCGCGTAAAATAACTTTCGAAAAAAAATGTTTTCCCCATTTTCCGGTGTTTGTTACGCACCGGAAAATGAGGAAAATATTTTCCGGAAAATGGTTTTCCCTCTTTTCTAAGTAAAATGACTTACAGATTTTTACTAAGTAAATCATTTTCCGGAAAATGTAACTCTCTCACTCACACCCAACTCTCCATAAAACCCCACCTTACCCATTACATCTATAACACCACCCTCTTCATCCATCCTATCCACCACCCCCAACTACCCCAGCACCCACCCCACCCCCACCCTATCTCACCCACCCCACCCTACCCCACCAAAAAATAATAATCTTTTCACTATTAAAAAAAACATGAATATCTCCACCACCCCTAACTACCCCAGCACCCACCCCACCTTACCCCACCACCCCACCAAAATATATATATATATATATATATATATATATATATATATATATATATATATATATATATATATATATATATATATATATATATATATATATATATATATTTTCACTCATATTAAAAAAAAAAATGAACATCTCCACCACCCCCAACTACCCCATCACCCACCCCCACCCTACCCCACCACCCCACCCCACCCACCCCTCACCATACCCAACCCCACCAATTTTTTTTACTCTTATTAAACTTATTTTCTAACAACTCCCACATTCGCGCTCCCTACCCCCACCCCACCCCCCCACCACCCATCCCACCCCAACCCAAAATCTCCACCCACATTCAATTTTTTTCTCATAATAATTCTTTTCCTCATATTAAATTATTATTATTTTCATATGAAAATATTTTTCGGAAAACATTTTCCTTAGATTTACCAAACAACCAAAAACATGTTTATGTCATTTTTCGGAAAACATTTTCATTTTCCGAAAAACATTTTACGGTAAATCATTTTCCGAAAATTGTTTTACGTGAAACAAACGGAGCCTAAATATCAAATTTAAATTATGATACCTATGTAATAAATAATATCATCATGATAACTATGAGAGGTAATTTGAGTAGATACTAAAGAAGTTAGCAAATTGCTATCTCCCTCGGTAACAACTTAAATTTTATAATGACACATCAATTAAACAAAAAAGAAATTTGTTAAACAAAATTCATATTTCTATGTGTATTCTTTATTTTTTTTTATTTTTTTTGATGTCATAACATATTTGTCGTGCTATACCATATTTCTATGTCGTATTTTTATATCTTTTTTTTTATAATATTATGTACTCCCTCCGTTTTTAGTTAGTGTGAACCAAAATGTTGGGCACACAATTAAGAAAATGTAAGAGATAAATAATGGAGGGAGGTGTTTGTGAATATGAAAAATTAAATAGGAGCAAGAATGAGTTGGATGAGTAGTAAGTTGATTAGTCTTGTGAGTGTAAAAATAAAGTATGAGAGAGAATGAGCGGGAGGAATAGTAAAAATTCTTTGCTATTTTTTGACAGTTCACACTAACATGAGACAGACGAAAAAGGAAATAAGTTCACACTAACCTGAGACGGAGAGAGTATATCATATTTTACTACATATTCTTATGTCATATTTTAATGCTATATTTATTTATATTTAAGTTATAATTTTATTTCCCAAATTATTTTGGGACTAAAAATTTGTTGTTGTCGTCGTCATACTATTCCATGTTTTTAAACTTATATTACTAGTATTGAAAATATTAATAGATTAATAAAAAAAATAAAATATAATTTGATATTAAAAATTTGGTATTATTTTTTTGAAGATGATAATTTGCTAATACAATCATATATAAATAATTAAATTATAAAATTTTGATAATCTTTTTTTAAGTTAGTACCTTGGTGGAGTTGGGAGGAGATCTCCTGTGCCCCTCCACGTGCCTCTCCCTGTACCCGTTTAATCTGGACGATATCAGGTTCAGATAAGAGGGGCACAAGACATCTGGACTCGGTGGAGTTGCCCTCGTCTACTCTTTGAAGTTTGAACCACCGTAAGGCGAGGTACCACCGCAGCACAGTACGGAACGCCGCCGTCCTGGACGATCTTTTAGAGAGAGAATAGGCAAAACGGCAGTGTCAACTGTGTGTGTGAGAGAGAGAGAGAGAGAGGGTAAAATAGATGAAAGATATAGACAGAAAGAAACAAGTGCTTCTGCCATTTCTGGCAAAACGATCCAATGGCCCCCAACCGATGCTCTCTATTTTGGCTAGGGTTTTTCATGTGTTCTTGGTAACTTTTTTCCAAACCCATTTTTATCAAAACACACACACACACACACTAAATTAAGCACATTGCTGTCTTCTTATACAAAACAAGCCTTTTCTTCAACAGGAAAACTTGGGCTAATCTCTGTTTTTGTTTTTTTTAAAGTCAAAATTCATTGAATTAATTTTATTTTTATACACATAGGGTTTGCCTGTGTCAATGGAGCTGAGAAACAATCACTATCGTCTTGTTAAGCTCAGTAATTCATTGCCTTGTGTTTGAATTTTGTTTAAAACTTGGATTTTAGGGTGATTTATGAGTGAAATCGGAGGTTTTATTTGTCTAATTTAATGTGATTTTATGATGGTTTGAGTTAATGAAGTTTAGATTTATGTTCAGATCTTCAACAGTTTCATTTCTTTATTGATCAATATATTGCTCATGTGTGTCAATTTTGTGTGTTATATGTTGGGTAGTGGTAGCACAACTTGGATCGAAAAATAGAGCACGAACAAATAAAAAACAAGAAAGAAATGAAGACGCACAAAATTTACGTGGTTCGGCCTCTTGCCTACGACCAGAAGCTCAACAACACTATGACAACTTGAAATTACAGAGAGTATCACCCTACAAATCTGAGTTCCTCACTCTAAGATTACAAGGAATGACACTCTCTTAGAAGGCTCTCACAAGAAAGACACACTAGCACTCTTTGCTACATATTTTTCTCTCTAAAAAATCTGCTGTGTTTTTCTCTTCTTTCTCACTGCATAACAAGCTGCTGTCCACTTCTATTTATGCAGCAGAAACAGCCCCTTTAAGGCTCTTGAACCTTCCTAGAGTGAGAAACAAAGCACCTCTTCGTATTCCCAAGAAGCCTCTTCAAAAAACACCATTCTAGAGACTCTAAACATATTAATTTACCCAACTAAATAATGCTGGAAATATTAATTGATTCCCAACATTATACACTATTTGGGATGCTTGAACATTGAGAGTAGACGCTTGTCTATGTGTGTTTGTTGACATTGTGTGTCTGGTAATATGCTTGATTCTCTTTATCAGTTTGCAATGGTAATGTGAAAAATTTGCTAGATCAAGTGATTTGTGTACTTGTTGGGTAATTAGGAAAAGTAACTTTGGGAATTTGCTTGAACTCATTAATATGTAAATATTAGTTAAAACTATCTTTTATCAGCACAACTAATGGTTCGTTGATGTTTCTATTGGCTGTTTGTAAGTCGAAATTTTCGCTTGAATGTTTAGTCTGGGTGCTTCTTCAAGTTTATTTGCATGTTTCTCAGATACTGCCACTCGTTTTGCCTTGATTAGAGGTCCCCTGAACCCTTTGCAGTTCCACTGTAGACAATTTTCTAGCTCTAGGTTACTTATATCCTTTGACCATAACTTATTAATGCTAGCGATTCTTTTCTTTCACTGTCCTGTTTTTCTCTCCTCTGTGATCCGCCTCTTCTGGGTTGTGATGTTCATTTACTGTTTCTATATTTATTACTGGTAGTAGTTTATTAAAGTAATGACACAACATACTGCATTTCACTCTTATGCTTAGCTGATAATTTTGCTTTTTGTTTAGGATCCCCCCTGCTTAAATTATGGGCATCGACAGAAGAGCTGACAAGACTCACCAAGAATGGGCCATCACCTTCCATGCTTATTATGATCTTACCAACTTGTCTCCAGTTGTATTCTTATACCTCCGAAAAGAATGCTATGTTCACGGTAATGCTTTCCATTCCTCCATCTTTTCTTTATTGCATGGTTGTTTTATGAATATATTGCAACAAGTTTTGTTGTCTATGTTTTCGATATATATATATACTCCCTCCGTCCCACCACAAGTGAGACTAACTTTTTGGCCACCGAGATTAAGAAAACTCAGTATAATATTAATAGTGGAGGAGGGGTTGTGAGTATGAAAAGTAAAGTAGGAGAGAGAATGAGTGGTAGTAATAGTGAGTGGATTGTTGTTGTGAGTATGACAATTGAGTTATTGAATAAAAATTATTGAATAAAAAAATATTAAAAAATTGCCATTTTGGGTAGTCTCAATTGTGGTGGGACGGACGAAAAAGGAGATAAGTCTCAGTTGTGGTGGGACGGAGGGAGTGTGTGTGTGTGTGTGTGTGTGTTATCTCTGAAATTGAAGTTGGACATTTGTAGAAATTACTGTATGCACTTAAACACATTTGTAGGAAAAAAAAAAATTCCTATCATATCTGTTGCATTCTTCATTGTATTTCCTTCTGGTCTCTTTATTGTTTTGTATTCAACAGGCAAACGCAAGGCAACTGAAAAGTTCCGTGCTCTTCAGCAACGAGTTGATCAAGTCTTACATAACACACCAAGACCTGGACCGGCTGTGTTTATTGCCCGCTGTCTCTTTCTATTGCCTATATTCGATTCATACTGTGAAGGCTTCTCTCATATGTTAATATCTTCTCTTCGTCGTTTTCTAAAAACGGGAACGACCCAGGAAGACTGGCTAGAAGCAAAATCCTTCGCTACCCAGTTATTTATAACTGCTGTTTGTGGTAATATAAACCACAGTGAAAAGGTTCTTGTAAAGATTCTTGAAGTTTTCAATGTCAGACTAAAAAACATTGTAAACTTTCTGAGCAAATCAGATGTGAAGAATGAGAGAAGTGTGGCTAAAGCAAAAGCTTTTCTTAAACGTTACATTTTTAAATTGATAGAATGCCAGTCTTCTTACATGACGGCAGTAACTCTATTTGAGCGCTTCTCTATCCGCGAGTCTGGAGAAGCTTTTTTACTTGAAATGATGGACAATAAAGAGTACCAAGCGGCAGAGAAATGGGCGGAATTAATGGGAAAGAAAAAGCCCATGCTTCATAAGCTTATCCAGGAATATATTGACCGGGAGATGCTGAAACAGGCTTACGACTTGATTAAGAAACATAAACTCCAGAACGAATTTCCGGAAGTGTACCATAAGGGTATAGAAAGGTACGTATTGGTGACTGGTCATTTTTTTTTCTTAAACTGTCACTAATGGACAGAGTAATTCCCCGGATGTTGTTGTTGATAAAGTATTTAATAAAATGTGTTATTTTCTTGAGCTCGATATTGCTTATAACGAATTCAAAGGTTTGGGACTTAAATTCCCTATTCTTATCAGCGAATTCTATTTTCTCCTCTTAGGGTTCTATAGTGGTAAATGTTAGTAATTCGGTAAAAACTGAATTCACTAGTGCTAATAGTGAATTTATAGTGCTAAAATTTTGAAATCACTATTAGCAATAGTGAATTCAAGAAAATAGAACATTTTGGTAAATACTCTTTCAACAAGAACACTTCGGGAAAATACTGTCCATTTGTAACAGTTTTTCAGGAAAAAAATATCAGGCAGTCCCTATAGATTGTAGAGTATTCAATAAAGGCGGGATTTGTGAAGGTTCAAGTTATTCTATTTGTATTTTAATTCCTATTGGTTGTGATAGTATGTATTCCACCACGCTGTAGCTCACTCAAGAAGCTTGTTAAAAAGGGATGCTGGGACATTGCTGAAAGCAGGGCAAAGAATGATAATGGGCTTCTTGAATATCTGGTAAGTGTCGTCAGGCATAATGTATTTTTAATTTTGTTGGAAATTGTTAAGATTGTCCCTTTAGAACAAGTATACATGTCATTAGTCTCACAAAAGCTAGATGTTAAAGGAACGCAGTGCTGGATATAACCCTTGGCCTTTTGGGAAACTGAGTTTCTAAAAGGTAAATGCCAGACATTTCCAGAACCGAGACAAAATTACAAATTTAAACCTCTGGCCATCCTTATTCTTACAAAAAATTGCTTCTAGTAACAAGTCGTTGGCCCTACTTATGTATTAAACTTTGCCCTGAAAGAAACTTAAGATAGGTACCCCTCGCGGAGGGCCATAAAGAAGTCAAATAAACAACTCTATTCCGCAACATCTATCTGGACATAGATGTTGCATCCAAATCTGTTTTGTTGATTTTATTTTATTTTATTTTATTTTATTTTATTTTATGTGTGCTTGATTTAGTTTTTCATTTGGCTTGTCCACGGAACCAATTGATATTTTATCAGCTATTGATTCATTAATTAGCAACCCCCTCCCACAGCAAGCGCTTATCCCTTTGCATTCCAAATGCTGTATACAGTATCTGAAAAAATGAGTGATCAGACCCCAGACAGACCCGTACTTCGCCAACCACACTAAGCAGGTCATTCCATAAATGCTGAGCGTTAGTTCAAAGGAGAAAAAGATGGTCATATGACTCTGAAACCCACTTATACACACACACCCCTATTCTGAAATATTGAAAAATAGAAATCCTCTTATAAAGCCTGGGAGCATGTTGGACATTGTTAACATTAAGCTTGTTAAGGAATAGAGACCAAAAAAGCACGAACCTTGAATGAAGACGAAAGTTTTAAAAAACGAGACATGTCACATTATTTTGGGCTTGGGAAATATGTTGCTTTCATGGATTAAGCATAATAGAAATATGCTGAGGAGAATATTTTGGATTTGCTGATAACTATAAGGCGATCGCTGAAGCTGTCTTCTTAGTACTCCCTCCGTCTTATAATGATAGTCCCATTCAACTATTCAAACATATTATAAACCTATTTATTTTCATCACAATCCATAATGAAGTTTAGTTTTTACTCCATTACCCCTCTTCTTCCTTGGTTGGCTCTCATCCTCCCTTCTCTCCTTCTTTTTCCTTGGTTGGCATTTTGGAAGTTCAATGATTTTAAACTAACATTTTGGAAATGAGACTATCTTTTTGGGACAAACCGAAATGGCAAATGCGACTATTATTTTGTGTGGGAGGGAGTATTACACTTGTGTGCTTAGTTGCAAACATCTCATGACCTGACACCCCCCCCCCCCCTCAAACTAAGAGGTCCTAACTGAGAAGGTACTCCATTTAAAGATTGTGACATTTTATATTCCAATAAAAGTCAGGTATTAATTATTTATAGTACAGTGTCAACCAATCAAACGTAGGATACATGTTTATTCGATTAATACTAACAATTAATGCCTACAAAATTTAAGACATAGTTAATTGATGATAAAGAAAATACATTACCAATTCCTGATTATTTGGTCAAACAATACGACTTTTATAGCCGTTGCCTAAAGAGTTCTACAAAGAAGGTGAAGCGAGAGTTTACTCAACAATATTTTGTGGTTCTCAAGCTTGTTGCATTCAAATCTGTTTTATTGATTTTATTTTATTTTATTTTCTGTGTTTTTGGTTTTAGTTTTCCAATTTGGCTTGTTCATTGAATCATTTGATATTTTTATCTGCTATTGATCCCCTGCTCCTTTAAGGTTTGTTTGGCAATGGAAGCTGGTTATACAGAGAAAGCTGAAGAACTTTGTGATAAATACTCCCTCGAAGGCTTCATGAATGTCAAAGGTCTGCTGCTGCTCTTACCTTTCCGCTTTCATACATATAACGTTTAGTGGGATTGAAATGACTTGAATGTGCAATTAGGTGAAGCTGACACTAGCGTTTCACCAAGTCGGTATCTGCATCTTGACGAATTTTCTATTGATGAGATAATTTGGGTTGACGAAGCCAACCGTTTGAATGAGGCAACACTCCATCTTGAAGGATGCGAGGTTGTGGGCCTTGATTGTGAATGGAAGCCAACTTATGAGAAGGACAGCCAAGACAAGGTAAGTATATTATTCTTCTCTGCTGGACATTTTCTTTTCTTTTTCTTTTTCGCTCATATAATGCCCCTCTGGATTCACAACCTACAATGCCGTGTTAAAGAAGTGTTTGTCTCTATCATTTCCCCCAATACCATTTTAACATATGCGTTTGAAAAGAAACTCTAATTAAGTATAACAATTGCACTTTCTTGCTGCTAAATTCCATTGTCTTTTGATTATTCCAAACCCACTGATTTTAGGCAGTAAAGTGCATATAGAAATGTCTATCAGTTTCTTGATTCATTCTATACTTCTATATACCTCAGTAGATAACGGCTTTGCACGTTCTATGTTCTTGCTGCTAATTGGCAATTGTCTTACACATAAAGCCACTTCATGGCTCTGTTTGTTCATTTCTGGCCATAGGATTACTTTAAAGTAGAATCTCGAAACCCCAAATATTGTGGTCGGCCAGGCTTAATAATGATGTGATAAACATATAGATATTGTTTGAGAAAGGTTTATTCGTCTTGGGGCTTCCTTTCCTACTTCTAGCTCATTGTTTCTCATGGTGTCATTCTATTGGGACACAAGTAAACTGGTAAACAAAATTCTTATCCATGCTTTCTCAAAATCCAAACATATTGTTTTTATGCAGATAGATCTGAAATTGTTTTTCCGTTTTTTGGAAAAGCTTCAACTTCTTATTGGCTGTGGATTACTATAAGATGTTTCGTTCTTTATTTTGGAGTTTTATTTCAAATCAAATCAACTATCTTGGTAGCAAGCTGTGACCTAAAGTATGTACATTGCATTTTGTTTGAGCCTTCTAACATAAACTGGTAGTTTACATCCCATTTTTCTTGTACAACTTGCATATTGGAAGGGTAGTCGCGATGCATCTCATGTTTGCTTAATTTCCATACACAAGAGATCAATTTGCATCTGTTTTTTCTCGCTCAAGACTTTGTTGAATTCATTAGAAAATGTGGACACTCTTAGCTCGTTTATGCGTTCGACAAGTAGAATCTTTTTCTCCATGTTCTAGTGGAGTTATATGCACGTGCTAGTTCGAGATTAATTTGCATCTGTTTTTTCTTTTGCATTTTCTATCATATCTTCATTACATACTTCTCCCTTTGACAGGTTTCCATCATTCAGATTGCCTCCGAGAAGATGGTCTTTATCCTTGATCTGATAAAGTTGTCTAAAGATATTCCATATATTTTGAATGACTGCCTATCGCGTATTTTGCGTTCTCCTAATATTTTGAAGCTTGGTATGAAATTCTAAATATCGGATTAGAATTGCTGCATGATTTCTGCATTTTCTAGTGTCGGAGAGAAAAAAATTCCCGTTTTCACTAGAGCAGTATCCTTTCTTTTATTAGTTATTCAGTTAATACCGTTGCTTTCACAAACTAAAACTTGTAGTATTGTTTTGGTGCACCCTGTAGGATATAATTTTCGGTGTGATATACAGCAGCTGGCAGACTCGTATTGTGATCTGGCGGACTCATATCGACTGGAGTGTTTTAAACATTATTTGTCGCTGCTTGATATCCAGAATTTATTTGGAGAAGCTAAAGGTGGTTTGTCCACCCTGGCAGAGGTAAAGAAGAAAATTTAATTTAACCCTGTTTGCTGCTCCACGCTCTCAGTGGCATTTTGCCTTGAGCAATGATAGGGGCCGAAAATGCTTACGAAATCTTGCTAACAAAATCCTTGTTGGCAATAAAACTAATTGGTGTTCAAATCATTCAACACTTGGGCCCACAGTTTAAACTTTCAATACATAAATGCCAACTCAGATTTTGTGTCGCTAGTATTACTTCTTGCCTTTAGTTTTTCGCTTTAACGTGGCTGTAAAATGACCACTTTAAGTTTGTTTTTCTTTTGGACAACATGAATAACTCAGAGGGTGCTGGGTGCTGGTCTGGATAAGACTAGGAGAGTGATTGGGAGCAACGTCCACTGACTCAGGACCAGGTGTGCTTTCTAATCATTAGTATCATCTATTTTATGCTTCATACGCTTCAAAGTGTAAGGATTGACACATTGAGTTCTGCCGGGAGTTTCTTTGAAGATTGGAATGTGCTTGTTTGCATTTGCAGCATGTTTACTTGGCTTTCTTATGATTATACTCACTCCGCCCCACCATAAATGTCGCATTTGACTTGTCAACGTTTCTAAGGAATGTGCTTTACTTGTTTGTTCATTGCTTGTGCAATGGTAATATTGCACCAAGTCTATTTCCTTATTTGGAAACGCGATATTTGTTTTGGGACGAACCAGAAAGGAAAGTGCGACATTTACTATGGGACGGAGGGAGTATTATGCGGAGTGAACGATTAGACCATGACCCGTTTCTCCCTTTTCTATACTCCCTCCGGCCTGGAAAGATAGTCTCATTTGACTTTTAAGGATCAACCCAAGTAAAGTTTGACCAAACATTAATGTCAATTTACTCATCCCAATGAAATTCTAAAATTGTTTTTGATAAATCAAAGGGGACTATCTTTTCCGGGACAGAGGGAGTATAATCTTTCGTTCACCATGCTATATAAATTTTTATCGGGATTTTCAATTTCAGTTTTAGTAGAACATTTTCACCGGTGGGAACTTATCAGTAGCAAAAGTTTCTTTTACAGCTTTACATATAGCCACATTTATAAGTTGCTGCCTTTCCTTAAATGTTTATGTCCAAGCCCTTATATATTTGATTTAACTTCTACAATCATATCTGTTGGAAAATTAAAAAGAAACTATCAGCATTTGTTTCATAAACTTGACGTTTTTCCCCGTTTCTAATTTGAATGATTTTACAGCTAGAATATGCAGCTCTGGATGCTGTTGTCCTCATTCACATATTCAAGCATATTCGTGACCATTCCTCAACTACTGCGGTCTCTGATGGGTATACCGATATAGACTGGCAATCCCACATTGTAAGTAGAAGCCTAAAAATGAGAAAACCTCGTACTTTGTGGGTGTCTTTTATGAGTCCAATCTCTTGTACCGCTTTTGTGTATCAGTACTGATCCAACGGTTTAGATTCTTGCATAACCTCATCATGTCATAAGCCCAAACAATCAAGAGCCGTTGGATCACTAGTGGTACACAATGTGGTACGCTTAAGTGGTAAAAAAACATGTGAAAACTTGTGTTTTCATGATGTAAGAGGTTACTTGCAAGGATACAGTAGTACAGTACGGCTCCTCTTAATATGCCTTTTTAAATTGATTGATAACTAACTGATGCTAATGTCTCTGGAAATATTCTACAGATTTTACACATTAGCCCCAAAAAGACGGAAAACAAAAGGCGTACAAAAACAAAGAAAAAGTCCAAAGCCAGGAACGATGAGCCTCGGTCATCAAGTTGAGAGATGGAGCACAAAATATATGTTTATTTTTTTACATTTTTCATTTCAAGTTCAAAACTTTATTTATTTCAGAAATGGTTCATCTTAATAGATTATCCGCTGTCACCAGGCCTTGAAACTTTCTGGCAAATTGTTGGTGTTAGTTATTTGTTCTTGTGTTCTTTAAGTAGTCTGCTTAAAACAAGGGGAGGGGGTTGTGTGTTTATATATATACTCCCTCCGTCCCGTAATAACAAGTTACCCATTTTGTCATTTTGAGTGTACCATGGAAAGTCTCATTTTCTTTAGTAGATATTTTAAATATCTTCTTTATTTATGGGACCCACTTGCTAGGTTCACAATAACTTTCCACTTACTATTCTCTACCCATTCTCTCTATTTCATACTCACACACCTACAAATGAAATGAGTCATTTGTTTCAGGACGGAGGAAGTGTGTGTGTGTATATATATATATATATATATAGAGAGAGAGAGAGAGAGAGAATTTTAAATATAGATGAATGGCTAGTGCCAAATTGCATATTTTCCACTTTAGGACAGCTAAAATCAAGGAAGATCTATGTTCTGTTACTATATATGATGAGAATGAGGGAAATTCAGTTGCTTTCCTTGACCACATATCCATTCATGCATATCCTACCACCATAGCCAAACCAACCCTTTCTCTCCATCAACCTTGAGCAAAAGCGAGAGAGAGAGAGAGAGAGAGAGATCTAGAGAGAGAGAGAGAGAGAGAAGGGATGGATCCTTTCTCATCATCGCATCGAACATACGTAGATAGCGGACAGAGAATCGGTGTCATAGATGGGAAAGCCTACGTTGCTAGGAACATTTTCGTGGCTCAGTCACACCGTAATAATATTCATCCTCCCCCTTCTTCTTCACCAGGTAGAGATTGGAACATGAACGGTGATCAACAGCCAGAAACAACGTCGAGGTCAAAGTCAAAGTCTAAGACATCATGGCTAAACAAGAGGGACCTGAAGAGGAAGAAGAGAATATTCAAGTATAAATGGTATGCCATGGAAGGAAAGGTAAAGAATTCTTTCAAGAAAGGCATACGTTGGATTAAACGTACCAGTAACAGGATTGTGTATGGCTTCTAGTTCTAGAGATGAATAAATATTTATTTCATGGGGATTCTCGTGCATGTAATTGCGTTCATTATGGCTAAATATTTTTTTTTTTTTTTTTTTTTTTTTTGTTAATCTTACCTTTTTTTTTTTCTTTCTATTTTATTTTGTGGCTTGACCTTGTAGATGAGAAGAACTACATAGATATATTAGCATGTTTATCAGCATGTTATGTACAAACTATTCTGAATATTTATGATTTTCAATGAATAGGATTGGATATTCAGATCCCTCAATCTCCCCCATCCACAATTTGAAATACAAATACTAATTTGAAAACTTTTCGGACATTCATTTAGGACGGAGAGAGTAGTTTGTTTGATTTGAGCAAAGCCACTGTATTTGGTGGCATAAAAAGTTCAGATCCTAGGCGGAGAAGATGGGAAATGGAAAGAGTTTTTGATCGGAGATGGAGATGGAGATAGGAGTGTAGTGTTTTTCCGTTATGGCCCTTGAAAAGTTTGTTAGTGTGCATTGTACATCACAATTTAACGGCTAAACATTAACGGAGTTTGGAGGAATGACCGCTGCCCAGGCTTCAAAGTTGACCGCTAGCAGAGTCGGAGCTACATGCAAGCTAAAGGGGGGCAATTTCCCTTATTGGTTTTTAAAAAATAAAAATTTACTAGTGCAAAATTTACAATATTTTTGGGGTTTAGTGCAATTTGTTGAAATTTGCCCCCTTTACGATACAAATAATAACACACTATAATTTTTTTTTGCCCCCATTGACAAATATACAGTTAAAATATTTATGTTGTGCAATTTTTTCCCCGTTGATAAAATTTCCTGGCTCCGCCACTGACCGCTAGGAATGCCAAAAAAATAAAATAAAATAGTTTGGTGATCGAATTTGCAAGGTTTCAATAGTTGGTTACTTTTGCCAAAATATTATAATTTTGGAGGAACACTATAAATTGAATTATTATATTTTGTGTTCTTTTGAAAAAAGTTTTTTTTTTTTTTTTTTTTTTTTTTTGTGGGGGTTGGGGTTTTGATAGTTGAAAGTACACTTTCATAACTTATTTTATAGCGAAAATCTTGAGAAAAACTTGTTTTACACTCGTTTTAGTGTAAAACATGTTTTCATCATTTAATGTAAAAATGAATCTCTTAATGAAAAACATGTTTTACACATCTCTTAGTGTAAAACAAGTTTTCTTAAGACTGGCTCTATTTTATAAAATTGTGACAGAAGGTTTAATTTACAATGTAATACATGGTACATGGTCTTTTTTTTACGCAATTATGATTAGTACCTTTAAATTATAATGAACAAACTTGTACAAGGTTTATTTTATAATTATGTCAAAAAATAATTATTTTCTCCGTTCGGAAAAAATTCATTTAATTTTTATTGTTCAACATTAACTTTGACTAAATATTCGTTTTTTTCAAAAAATAAATATTAAAGTCTATTTAAACCATTTCAATAAAAATTTAGTACTCTCTTTGTCCCTAAATGAGTGTCAATTTTCAAGAAATTTTTGTCCTAAAATGACTGTCTTTTTTGAAACATAACTTTGACCCTAAATGTTTTTTTTTTTCGAATTTTTTTTCACCGGTTTCTTTATATGTGCAAAACTAAAGGTTTGGAATGGAAATTACAAAATTATATATGAATCGTTGTTACCAAATTGTTCAAAAACTTGAGATTTTCAGTGTCCCTTAAAATGAAATTTGGACACTCATTTAGGAACAAAGGTAGTACATTTATCAATAAATCACTTAAGTTAATGTTCATCAATAATAACTTTCAAATTTCATTAAAATAATTAAATTAATGTTAATATTAGATTAAAATAAACAGCGTGTTACACTATAATAAAACCCCACTTTGCACAGTGAGGTTGAAAAAGCGCGGGAAAGTTTTGAGGAGGCGAGGGCGAGAGAGAGTTGAAGAAAAATGGAAAATTTGGAGGTGGAGAAGGCAAGGCTGATAAGCTTGGCTCTTGAATTTGGATTCGACGAAGAATCAGCTCGGTCCTGTCTCGATCGTCTTGTTAATCTCTACGGTAACCATTTCAATTTCTCCGCCCTCATTTCAATCCTATCCAAATGAAAACCTTTCTACCATAACCCTAATTTCATGAATCCTTTTCTCTCCGCTTGTGTTTTTATTTGAATTTTTTTCGGTCAAATCAACTGTAGATTGATTATTCATTGATTTTGGTATTATGATGTTAGTAAATCAGACCCAAGAGATAAATAATAATGAACGCAAATCAACACAGAATATACGTGGTTCACCAATCTCTATTGGCTACCTCCACGGGCAAAGGGAAACAGATATTATTATGGCGGAGAAACAATTACATGAGGATAATCACACTAATCTTTGTTTACATGAACTTTGATCACAAAGTTCCTAGCTATGCAAATCCCTAGATCTAGAATCACTGATCTCTCTCTCCATGTCAATTGAATCAAGCACAGAAAAATACTACTTTATGGCTAGTATTTATTGGGATTAGAGACCTAAACCAGAAGATAGAAGGAGACCTTAATTAAATCCCAAAAAGGATTTAATTACTTTTTTTTTTCTTCTCAAATTTGACTTATTCAAAGTCATTTACTCTAACAATGTACACCTTGACTTTGAATCTCCCCTAATAATTCAGATGCACGAGCTTCCAACATAGACTCCACCTTGAGCCACATCCCTCGTACCAGATTTTTCAACCTTTGCCTCAGTTCTGTCTTTCGTCAAAGACACTAGATTTTGTGCACCATGTATCTTCAAGACACCCAGAATTTGCCTCACCAGACAAACAACTTTGTCCTCTGGACAATCAGATTTTCTGCATGCAATGTATCCTACGGACACCCAGATGTGCACCTACGGGCACTCAGAATTGCCCCAACGTGCAACTAACAGCCATTCAGACGTGGCCCATCCAGTCGACATTGGATCTTGCCAACCATGACTGTTACAACCGGTGTGTGTTGGTCTTCTAGCTGTGGCTTGCCCAGTTCACTCCGACCTAGAGTAAAACGATGCTCCACCTGCTCGTCAACACCCTCACCAATCTCAGAACCTTGGAGGATGCACAAGTAATCTTTTCTTCCGCCCTTCAGAATCACATCCGAACCTTTGTAGACATCCAGAACTCCACCTTCACCTTTGAAACTGTATCCCTTCTTGTCCAACCGACTAAGTGATACCAGGTTCTTTGCTACTTGTGGAACGTGTCTCACCTTGTTCAATGTGAGAAATTTATCACCAGAAGTTCTCACCCTTACGGAGCCCATGCCAACTACCTCGCAGATAGATCCATTAGCCATATAAATACGATCTCCATCATTCTGCTTGTACGTTGTAAACTGCTCCTTGCGCGAACACATGCGATAAAAAACTCCCGAATCTAGAACCCATGCAACTTCCTTGCACGCTTCTTCTTCGGTCACCAGGGCGTAATTTCAATCCTCATTCAGATTGTCACTGCTCGCCATTGCTGCAGCCGACTCAGAACTCTTCAGACGCGGAGTCAGATGTATAACTCTAAAATCTAACCAGATTATTGCCTCGGGCAACACAGATTTTGTATCTACTTCTATATCACTAGAATAGACTACAACAGATGTTAGATTTTCAGATTATACCAGACAGCTAACTTCTGATCACAGAACCCTAGCTTCAAATCTCCGTCTTCAGATGTAGATACTAGACACCGAAACGTTCTAGATGCGTTCTTAGATCACCACCGAACACCAGACGAACTTTCAGATGCTGATCTACCAGATTTGCTATTTCTAGCACAGATTTCTGCACGGACACTGCACACGGACTGCACGGAAAAAACTGCACGCGAACTGCACCAAAACTGCACGCGAACTGCACCAAGACTGCACGCGAACTGCACGTTTTCTGCACGCGATCTGCACTTTTTCTGCCCGCGACCAGCACGCCCAATGCATAATCTTCCATCAGATAATAAACCTGTTCTTTGCGTCAGACTTGTTGATTTTCTTGTCCATCCCGGAATCCATCTCTTTCTACCGCAGCGGAATGCCCCGATCTTTCTTTACTAACCAAACTCTGGTGCAACCAGAGTTCTGATACCACTTGTTAGTAAATCAGACCCAAGAGATAAATAATAATGAACGCAAATCAACACAGAATATACGTGGTTCACCAATCTCTATTGGCTACCTCCACGGGCAAAGGGAAACAGATATTATTATGGCGGAGAAACAATTACATGAGGATAATCACACTAATCTATGTTTGCATGAACTTTGATCACAAAGTTCCTAGCTATGCAAATCCCTAGATCTAGAGTCACTGATCTCTCTCTCCATGTCAATTGAATCAAGCACAGAAAAATACTACTTTATGGCTAGTATTTATTGGGATTAGAGACCTAAACCAGAAGATAGAAGGAGTCCTTAATTAAATCCCAAAAAGGATTTAATTACTTTCTTTTTTCTTCTCAGATTTGACTTATTCAAAGTCATTTACTCTAACATATGATACTACTTATTTCGTATTGTCCTGAATGTTTAGGACTTGCAGTTGGGGTTTCTTTGTCCATTCAATTTGAAATCTGGTTTATCTTAGCCCCTTTTTCTGGTTGTAAAATTTATCTGTTTTTTTTTTTTCAGATTCACAGTTGGAGTATATGTTTCTAGTGGTTTTTATTCATATGTCATGTGCACAATTGGAATTTTGGGTTGCTTGCACTTTTCGGAGTTCTTCACATGTTTCTGTTGTCTGGAGATTTTTTCTTGTTTCCTACTTGATAGTAGTTATGTTTATTAAATGAATCTGAGCTCTTGGTGATCTGTTTCCCTAAAAAAATCCAGCACTATGAGGTTGTTTTATTATCTTGACAACACAAAATGATTAATGCTAAGCTATTGGTTAGTTTGATGATGATAAGATTCGGTTATGAAGCATGTAAACAGGGTTTCCATTGTCAGTATGCTTACGTTCTGGAAGCATACAAAAGATTTTCTAAACATATATCACTCAATTCGCCGCATAATAAGAGTCCCTTGTTCCTTTTAGTGATGTCCCACAAAAGTGTCCTCTTACAACACTTTACACTAGATATATAAAGTTTGCATCTTCATCCTTTGGTCAACGCGCTTATTCATTGTGGTCCCTTCTTTTCACGTATAAAGAGTCCACATTTTAACCTGTAACAGGCCAAAACTAACAAGGGTAATTTTCTGGAAATGAAATGAATTACTTGTATTTGAATTACGAAAATGGAAGATTCTACAAGGAATCGAAAAGAAATAACTAAGCTGATTAACTAGCTAAGAACTCTACTCTAGCAACAACAAAACGAAAGCTAAGAACAAAGAAAATTGATAATCCTTCCACGCGCACACACACACACACTTCCCCTCCCAATTGTGGTGTAAAATCCCTTGCTAGATCCTTTCCCAATTCCCGCGATTGTAGTTGCTCTCCCATTGGTCCATCATCCAAAGGCATTAACATGTGCCGTCACCCTCACGAGCTCAACACGTGAGTTCGTTGCAATTGACCTTTCAGCCCTTACTTACTCGTAGTAAAAGACAATACTACCCCTCCAATCCTTGTGACCGGTATAACCCCTCTTCCCTCACAACCACCTTGTCCTCAAGGTAAGAAATCTGGGAATTGCTCATTAATAACTGGAGCATCTTCCCAAGTAGCATCCTCCTGAATTGAGTAGCCCAATAGATTAGGACTTGAGGAATAGCTCTATTATCTCTCTTAACCATTCTTCTTGCTAGAATTTTCAAGGGCTGGAATGTGGCAGTGCAGTAGATGAAGCTATAGCCTTTTCTCTCAGTTTCTTTTTCAACAGAGATACATGAAACACTGGATGCACTTGAGTAGAACTAGGGAGATCCGACTTGTATGCTACCTTCACTATCTTGGTTAGAAAGTAACGCTCCTTTACACATGTCTAAAAATGTCCGTCAGGTCCAACAGTTTTTTTTTTTTTTTTCATTCTATTTTTCTCGAAGGCGGTGATGGACAAGACTTTATTACTGTGGAGCACTGTGGTGATGATTTTCTGGCAGCACTGGCGGAGACCATGCAAGACACTGAGGACTGGGATGATGTACACGCTCTGGAGTCAGAGGCTTGTGGGACTCTGGCCGACATGTTTGATAATAATTCCCTGAAATTTTTTGAGGCAGGTGATGATGGGACCGTGAAAAGTGATGTCCATATTATTGAAGACTCACCAGAACGCCAAGATCACGAAAACTTTATGCAGTTGGTTTCTTCAAGTGATGATGATGACTCTGATTTCGCACTTTCAAGCAAAAAGGACCTAAGATCGACCTTTCCCTCTTGTCATGATAGGAACGGTCGAATTTCCTCTCAGAGTTTACCGAAAACTACTTCAAAGAGTGCGGTAAGAATCCTTATAGAAGTGCTCCCCATACTTTTCTACTCCTCGTTTATGCTAATCCACCCTTGTAATGGCTGTAAAAAGAAATTCTTTTTCATCTGGTTTAGCCGAGTCATTGCACTCAAAGTTCATTCTATCAAACTTTTGGCCAAGTTTTTCAGGAAAGCAACATGCTTGTGAAGAAAGCATGTACATGTGATTATATTACATAATATATATTTGTCATTGATTCTTATTGTAGGGTAAGGGCAAAATTACTCAACGGCCAATTTCATCACTTTTTGGTAATAAGACATGCTTGAGGACATCAAACAATGAAAATGAAACTCTTAGCTATGAAGAGCTGAGCTTGCTAGATGACCTCGAACTGGCAAATGTTGTAATATTTGGCAATAAGACCTTTCGACCATTGCAGCATCAGGCTTGTAAAGCAGCTCTGGAAAAACGTGATTGCTTTGTTCTTATGCCCACTGGAGGTGGTAAAAGTTTGTGTTACCAGGTTAAATATCTCCCTTTTATAACAGTTTTTTTAATGCTAGTGCAAACTTGCAGCAGCAAACGGCTTACGTATTGGTTCTTAGTTGTAAGTGGATACCACATTTTTAAAAATCAAATGACACTAAATTAACCATAAAAGTTTGAAATCTTTGTTTTATGATCCTACTTAACACCTCTTGATTTTATACTCTTGTTCGTCTTATACTGCTGGAATTCGTTTTTTTAGGACGCCACTTCAATTGCTCTCTCTCTAATACACGGTTCTCCAAAAAAATGCAGCTCCCAGCAACTATGCAACCAGGTGTCACAATTGTTATATCCCCTCTACTTTCTCTGATTCAGGATCAGATAATCACTCTGAACCTCAAGTTCGGGATACCGTCAACATTTTTGAATTCTCAACAAAGTACTTCCCAAGCAGCAGCTGTACTGCAGGAGTTAAGGTAGTTTTTCATCTTCATTCCTACTTGGGTCCTTTAGGAAAAACGATTTTATTACTCAATCCATGAAACTAAGTTGTTTGGAGGTCATTCCGTTGGTGACTTTTTGGAGCTTTGATATGGAAGATCATGTTCTTATAAAGTAGAAGACTTTCTCAACTGTAGCATCATTGTATACCATCATCTGTCTGGGCATGTATCTTTATGTATGAAACTTCCTGAACTGTAGCATCACTGAGAAGAGTCTTGGAGTTGATGATGTCATTCCTAGGCCTAGGGATGTAAACCATCATCTGACTGAACAAACAACTCTATGCATACATATTGCAACTAGTATTTGCTTTATGATTTTATGTTTTATCTTTGTAGGAGAGATAAACCATCATGCAAGCTCTTGTATGTCACTCCTGAAAGGATTGCTGGGAACCTGGCTTTTCAAGATATATTGAAATCTCTGCATTTGAAGGTATGTTTCTTGATTTGTAGTGGATAATACATCAAGTACACGTTTGACCAATGTTCTTGTCTATTTTCAGTCATGATTTCACATGGTGCTAATTTACAGATATTCTTAAACATTTATGACAGGGACAACTAGCTGGATTTGTTGTTGACGAAGCACATTGTGTGAGGTGAGCCCTTCTCTTTTCCATACAATTAATTTAGGAGTCTATAAGAGGGTTTATTTATCCTACATGTTGGCTTCAGGAGGTTCCATCTTTCTTGGTATGGCACCTTGTACGAGTAATTTATTCTCCAAGTGCCACACGTCACTCTTATATGAGTGTCTTTCTTTCTCTAGTATTCTGCTTTGAATCATTACTTCGTTGTTCGAAGTTTAATAATTCATCTTTCAAGCATCAGATGCAGCCTTTAGGCTAACATACTTATTATGTAGGAGAGAACTCTCTTTAACAATTACAAGTACTTAACTAGGAGAAACGTTAGGATGTTTGTGAAATCAGGTTTTTGAAATTTATTGCATCTGGGAACTAACATTTTTACTGGAAAATATTGTGCTACAATTTTCAAATGTTAAAAAAGATAAATAACTTTTGGGAGAGTTCTGGTTATCGAGAAAAGTACTCATATAACATAACATCATATTTGCCTTTTTGGAGAGAAAAGCAGAGATCAATATTCTGTATAGAATGTAGGCCAGTGGCCCTAAGTGAAGATTGTCTTGAATACTGTTTTAAATGTTAATGTGCAACAACTACAGAAAGATTTCAGGCAATGTTATTCAAATCTAGCATGCGCTCTTTTGAAGATCCTAGCCTTTTTCAGGTGTGTCATTGCCTCGGGGAACTCTAGTACTGTGCAAGTGTTGAATCTTAAATGGAGGTCCCTTTCTCTAAACAACCTCTTATCATTTACCTCCCTGTATATATGAATGATGTGGAGTCAGTACCTAGCCTTGGATTGAACTGAATAATGGAAAAAAAAATTCATGTAGTTAACCCCTAGTGATCTGACTAAGGCTAACCTGACTTAGGTTGAGTATATACTTCATCCCATTATGGAAGTGTAGTAACAGTTGGAAATAAACTCACGAGACTAATGCGTCAATGGAGGATCCAGAGCAATATTATGAGAAAAGCTTGGTTGTCTGTTCTTATTATTTATATCTCAAAGACAGGAATGATTTGAACAATGTGTTAGAGAAGCGGGAGTTTCTCTTGGTCCTACTTTAAATAATAGCATATACGAGCATCGTTTAGTGCAAGATCCATAGATATTCATACTTATTAGCGAATTTATTCAAAAGCTCTTAATTGTTTATGTACTTAATATTTTTTCTGCAATATCGGGTTTTTATTCTAGTTTTGCATTCCATTATTTTCAGCCAATGGGGACATGATTTTCGTCCAGATTATAGAGTATTAGGGTGCCTTAAGCAGAATTTCCCTAATGTTCCAGTGATGGCTTTGACAGCTACTGCAACCCATGCCGTTCGTGAGGTAATGCTGAGGTTTTCTTTTTAAACAAATCATCAAAGGCCGCACACAAGCTGAGTGGGCTTTGGGGCATTCATGCTTTTCTCATTCACAAAAGGAGCTTTGGAAAGATCTCGAAGTCGGTTCGTTCACTAAAAGAACAAGCCCGAGCCGAGCTTTTTTGCAAGCTAAGCTAGTTTAGCTAAAAATTATATCAATTTCTATAAAATTTAAAAAGTTTATATGTTTTAAATAGAAGTGTAATAAAGTATATTTAATGTCCTATTATAAAAACTACTCCCTCTGTCCCAAAAAGTTAGTCCCTCTTTTTTCGTTGTTACTACTAATGAACTTTGAGTAATAATTTAGACTACTATTAATTATCTTAATGAGAATCTTAAATTTGGTTTTGATAGTATTTATAATGGTGTATCAATAACAAGTTTTAGATTTTCATTAGGATAACTAAAAGTAGCCTAAATTATTGCTCAAAGTTCATTCGCAATAACAACGAAAAAAGAGGGACTAACTTTCTTGGACGGAGTATTTCATAACTGTATGTATTTTCACAAAATACTTGATCCTTGCATCAATAATTATTTTGTTCTTCACAATTAATAACTGAATGAGTCTACCCGAGATCGTCAAACAATCCTCTGCTTAAACTTGGCTCATTTACGGAACAAGCCAAAAAAGAAAAAAAAATAAAAATAAAAGAAAAACCCAGCTCAAGCTTGATTTGTCTCCGTAACTAACGAGCCTAAGCCACGCCAACCAAAATTGAAGAATTGTGTGTTCCTCTTGCAGAGCTCATATGAGGCATTTGTTGATATTTACTTGTTCCTGCAGGACATTTTAAAGGCTTTAAGAATTCCTCGAGCTCTTGTCTTGGAGACAAGTTTCGATAGACCCAACCTAAAGTATGAAGTGATTGAAAAGAACAAAGAGCCACTTAAGCAACTTGGAAAGCTACTGTCAGATCGTTTCAAAAGCACTTGTGGAATAGTATACTGCCTTTCCAAAAATGAATGCGTCGAAGTTTCAAAGTTTCTGAATGAGAAATGTAAAATCAAGACCGTATATTACCATGCTGGTTTAGCTGCTCGTCAGAGGGTTGCTGTTCAACAGAAGTGGCATACTGGAGAGGTGCATGTGGTTTGTGCCACTATTGCGTTCGGCATGGGGATTGACAAGCCTGATGTTGTGAGTCCTCATATCTCTTTTGGATATTTTTATTCATTAAATGAACCAACCTGACTATTTTACCTTTTTGCAGCAATGGATAGACATTTTTTAATTATACTCCTTCTGTTTCAAAATATGAGTTGCCTTTGAGTCAAACTTTTGAAGAATGTAGGTTTGCCCTTTTTTAGACTCCCTTTATCCCAAAATATGAGTCGCCTTTGTTTGAGCCGTACTTTTTGATAATGTGGTTTTAGTTGCTTGTACTTTCTTGAAATAGCACCAAAACTATTTCCACTTTTAGAAATGTGTCTTTTTTGTGGGAAGGACAAAAATGGGAAGTGTGATGTTTTGTTGGGACAGAGAGTGACAATTATGCCCTAATAGGGGTAAAGATGACGAACTAGCAGTTGTTACAAAGGCTACAGGCTAAACACAAAAATGATGTCCAGCTTTATTTTCTGCTATTAGTACTAGATACCAGCATTCCTTCTGGCGTAAATGTCATTTTGTCTTAAAATGTATTAATATTTATGCGGCTGTCCTATACATTTAAATTGACAACTGATACTGGGTTCTACATATTTTCAGCGTTTTGTTGTTCACAATACAATGTCAAAATCAATTGAAAGCTATTATCAGGAATCTGGGAGGGCAGGAAGAGATAATCTTCCTTCTGTCTGTGTTGCTCTATACCAAAAGAAGGATTTCAGCCGGGTTGTTTGCATGTTACGAAGTGGACAAAGAAGCAAAAATGAGAGTTTTAAATTAGCTATGGAACAAGCTCGAAAAATGAAAGTATACTGCGAACACAAGGTATTTGGACATATTTCAACTTGGTAACCGTCTTATAATCTCAAATAGCCATGAAACGATTACTTGACCGATAAATTTCTCAAAATTTGCAGGAAAAATGTCGAAGACAAGCCTTACTTGAACACTTCGGAGAGTCCTTTGATCAAAGTGCCTGCAAATATGGATCTAGCCCGTGTGATAACTGTCTCAAGTCACCTTCATGAACAATCTTCATTTGTAGCAACGGTATGTTGAATAACTAAATCAACTAATCCCCCACCCCGGCTCCATTTGTTTTATATAATTATCTGTTAAATGTTCTTACAACTTAAGGCCCTATTTCAGCTGGCCCTAATAAGTTTTCTCCTAAAATTAGGTGCATATTCCAATTTTTGTAGAAGGAACATAATGTGCTGCAGTCCTTGTGCTCTGTCTTTCAGTTGGAAGTTTAGTCATCCCTTTTGGTTCTTTCTACTTTGTGGCGTCTTGCATAAAAGATCCCATGTTTACAGAAAAAGAAGAATTGCACGGAGTGTACTGGAAAAAATATGTTTGTGCTACAATTTCAATCAACAGATTCCATTATAAACTACATTAATCATGATATAAAAGTGAACAGGCATTTTGCGTATTATCGTAGTTAAGAAACGCCATCTTAATTGCATTCCCCTGTCATTTGTATACAAGTTCAGCCTGTCTTTCCATTGGAACTGCCTTCAAAATACTCCCTCCGTCCCAAAATGATCTTCCTATTTGCCATTTCTCATTGTCTCAAAAAGTTCTTCTTGTTTCTACATTTTGGCCTTAAAAGTCCATAAACAAAACATGGATAGTGAAGCAAGTGTTCATATCCTTAAAAAGTTTGAATAGTCAAATGAGAAGATCATTTTGGGACGGAGGGAGTATATAACCTACTTCCTGCAAATTATTGAACTAGTTCAAATTTCAGTATCAGAAATTTATGTGTATCTTTGCAAGGGGTCTCTACTATGTATTGAGAAATCAGTTTCCAGGTCATGGAGGATAGGGATGGCCAAAACCGGTTCCGGGCCCGGTTCCGGTTCGGCAAAAGGGTGACCCTGAACCGGCCCGCGCTTACCCCGGTTCCGGTTCCGGTTTGACACAATCCGGTTCCGGTTTGGTCCGGTTCCGGTCCCCCCCTTTAAAATTATTGAAAAACAAGGGATTTTCGGTCCGGTTACGGTTCCGGTTCCGGTCCGGTTCGGCATATATGTGACCCTGAACCGGCCCGGATGCCTTGCGGTTCCGGTTTCCTCCCCGGTTTGCTCCGGTTCCGGGCTTTTCCGGTCCGGTTTGGCCATCCCTAATGGAGGAGAGGAGGGAGGCAGGCAACCTGATCAAGATATGTTTCATTCTCTTCCTAAGGGCCCACTAGACCACATTATTGTCAATTATTCCAGGTGCTCCACAACATGGCAAGTGTTCAAAGTTCCAAATGATGTACTGTACATGAGTAACACAATCAATGAAATCTTAAATTTATTCTTCAGTTGTTCTCATGTTGTACATAACCCCCCCCCCCATGAGGTAAAGGGGATATATATATATATATATATATATATAGGTGCTCAAATGAGAACCTAAATATCGTGAGAACTGTGAGAACTTGGATACATTAGGTAAGAACCTAATGTATCCAAGTAATGTATCCAAGTGAACCATTTGATACATTAGGTAAAAACTTAATGTATCTAAGTTCTCACGGTTCTCACGATATTTAGGTTCTCACAAGAGCACGACCCTATATATATATACATATACATACATACATACATACATACATGCATAGACACACACACACATATATATATACATATATACACACAATATATAGAGTACATACTCCCTCCGTCCCACCTCACTTGACACCCAAGAGGTGGAGACAATAACTAAGGAAAAATAATAAAATAAGGAAAATGTGTGGTTGAAATGAAGAGAGAGAATGAGTGGGGTAAATAGTAGTGTTGGTTGAATAAAATGAGTGGTGAAAATGAAGAGAGAGAACGAGGGGAGGTGTATAGTGAATATAATATTATAAAAAGTATGCTATTTTGGGAAGTGTCAAGTGAGCTGGGACGGAGGGGGTATATCCGTCCCAAAATGAGCTTCACACTTTTTTTGACATTACTATGAAGAAACTTTTTTTTTACCACTATGAAGAAACTTTGAGAAATGATTTTAGGTTGATTTAATTGTCTTAATGAAAATCTAAAACTTGTTATTGATAGTATTATTGATGGTGTGTCAATAACAAGTTTTCAATTTTCATAAATACAATTGAGCTAACCTAAAATTATTGCTTAAAGATCCTTCGTAATAACAACGAAAAAAAATATGAAGATAATTTGGGGACGGAGGGAGTATTATATATAGTATGATTATTGAGTTAAAACTGACATAAGCAAGCCCAATCATTACTCTGTGGGGAAGGTACATTCTTGATAAGTTTGGATCTGAGATCTAGCAAAGCCACACAAAAAAAAAACTTGAACATGACTTTGACTATAAGCAGGAAGATGGAGGAGGGAATAGCCCATGTGGTGTGCATGGCTCAAGAGTAACATGGAGAGGAGCTTCCCACATGAATTTCTCCTTGGGCCAATGCCATGATTGGGGTATGTATGCCTTTTCTATCAACAATTCTTGTTCCTCCCAATAGGAGTACAATTTATATTTATTACACCATTGGAGTCTATTTGGATGTAAAATCAGTATCAAATTCAAGGTTGAGCCACTAATTGACATCAATACTATCAATTTTTTCCTCTAGGCGGTCACTAGGCGTCAGAGATGGGCTTAGCGCCTAGCGCGCTTAGACGGGGCCTAGGCGAGGCCTAGACTTTGGGTATGAATTCTATCATATTGGTGAAATAGAGTTAAAAATGTCACAATAACATGCAAATCATAGGCAGAAAAAATATTATTTAGTAGGAAGATAAACAACTTTAAGAACTTACTCCCTCCGTTTTTAAATGAATGTTCAAAATTCATTTCAAGGGACATTCTAAAAATGTCTAATTTTTATACTATTAAATGAAATGACAGAGATTCATAAATGTCTTGTTATCCACTTTTCAAATATTTAGTTTTGCAAGTATAAAAAGAGGAGTGAAAAAATCTCACAAGAAAACATGTAGGGACAATTCTTTTCAAGAAAGACATTCATTTTGGGACAAAAATTTCTTGAAAATTGACATATATGGATATTTAGGGATTGAGGGAGTAATAAGTAGTTGATCTTTGTTTCGCTAAGCTTCTAGACTTCTATTTCCAACACTCCACATCAAGGCGGCATAACAAATATTTAATGAGATTTTTTTGGAATATATTCTAACAAGAAATGACGATATTCTAGTACCAAATATTTTTTGTTTAAACTAAAACAACAAGGCGGGGCGGGGCTCAACCCGACTAATCAGTTCCTAAGGAGCGTAGGTGGCGATTTTTTGGGTGAACGAATTTCTTGACGGATTTAAAGTTATTCGCGCGTTTTAGGGCCGTCTATCACCTATGCAGGCGTGTTTAACAAATTATGCTCGAATGTTGCAAATGGATAAACTCATATGACGGTAAAATATAGATATATGATTTTGTACTTAAGTCAAGGGTACAAATTTATCATTTATATAAGTTAATTGTCATATTTACCCATATACCCAAGAAAAATGTGAGTATATTTGATCATCGTTAACTTTCAGTCCAAAAATCAAATGCTGACTAACATCTTAGGTGAAATTTAGGATGTAATACATGGAAAAATTGCACACATAGAATTTTTGACGAGGATTGCAAAGGAATTTTTACAAAAATCCCATAATACAAGGGCATTGCATCTTAAATCCATATACAGGGGCATAAATCCATATTTTTTCTTTACCAATTCACAACTACCGCCGCCACATTCCACCAACACCATTATCACCACCCCTTTTACAACCAACATTGCTTCTCAATACTACTATCAACACCACCTTCAGCACTGCATCCATCATCACTATTACTAACACCATCACCGCCACTCATCACTACCACCACCAAAACCACAAACACCACAATCAGCATTAACAACACCATCACCGCCACGATTACTCACCAGCACCATCACTACTACTGTTTTTAGTATTTGATATTTGTGATGGTATTGATGTTGGTGGCAGTGGCGGTGGATTTGATGTTGATGGAGGGTAAGTGGCAGCAATAGTGGTATTAACGGTGGTGGAAGATGGTTGTGAGTGTTGAGTGGTGGTGGTAGTAATAAGTTTTGGTGACGATAATGGTGATGGTGTAGAGGTGGAGGTGAATATATATGGTGTTAGTGGTAGTTTAGTAAGGTGGAGGTGATGATGCTGAGTGGCGGTATTTGTGGTTATGATGTTGGTGAATGATAGTGATATTATGGTAATGGTGGTGGTGGTAATGGTAATGAAATTGTAATGATGGTGGTGGTGGTGGTGGTGGGTAATGGTGGTTTATTTAAGAGAAAATATTAAATTATGCCCATGTATTTAGGTTTAAGATGAAGATTTGCTCTTGTTCTATGGAATTTATGTAAACATGCCCTTACAGTCTTCATCAAAAATTCCAGGTGTGCAATTTTTTCTACGTGTTGCATCTTAAATTCCACCTAAACTAGTCAGCATTTTTGTTACTTTTTGAATGGTCAAATATACTCACGAGTACAAGGGCAAATATGATAATTAACTTGTACTAAGGATAGATCTACATCATGACTATAGTACAAAGGTATATATCTATATTTTCCCCTCATATGACCCTTATTATGATTTTGCTTTTAATTCACGCAGCTGCTCCAATTATACTGATAAGAGATTTTTTTTTTTTTTTTATTGTTGAATTTAAAAACTAGCAAGTCACGCTTGCTTCATTAAGCTCAACATTATAAAATATTCATCTGTTATGGAAATATAATTTTGCTATATTTTGTGGTATATTCAATTGAACATCGATTAAAGTAGTATATAATTTATTAAAAAGCCTAGGCGGTCGCTAGGCGCCGCAGCATCACCTAGCGCCTAGGCGGGGTCTAAACGGACTTAGGCGGGGTCGAGAATTCAGAAATAATTATAATATCTTAGGCGGGACTTAGGCGCTTCATGAACGCCTAGCGCCTAGTCGGCCTAGACGGACGTCTTTTAGAACACTGCTATACATAAACTCTTGATGGCTTTTAAAATTTTCATTAATTTTATCCTTTTTTTTTCAAAATTTACTTTTTGGACAAAGAGCATCCATAATGGGAGGTTTTTGAGAGCTTTTTGTCATTGTGAAAGTTTTTAAAGAGCTATTGGCTAAAGAATTGCTCTTTGTAGAAAGTGATCTTTTGTGTAGTTTTTACATTAATGTTCACCAACTCTCTAAGTAAACAAAGAGCTCTATCATTGTGAATTTTTTTAAAGAGCTCTCTTTTATAGTTTAAAAATGATTTGGCATGTTAAAAAAAAAAAAAAAAAAAAAAAAACTTTTATCATTGTGGATGGTTTAAAAAGATTTATTTTCTAATACTTGTAATCAATGTTATGAATAATTATTTAAACTTATGAGATGTACTTTCATAGATAGCTTTCGTGTATCGTTAGGAGCTATACACAGAGGAGTAATGTTGATAGACAGTGATATAAATAATGTTTGGTCCCAAAGGATATAAGCTACAACTAATGAAATTGACAAATGAGAATATTGAAAAGTCTTTACACACTGAGGAGTGGAAGATATTCACAGTTTTCTTTCTTTGAGTTTGATGGTTCTTCTTAAAAAGAGAGAGAGAAAGATGTGGTCTTCATATTCAGGGGGAGAAAGATGTGTTCTAAAGATGTATTCAGGGGGAATAGAATCCAATGTACAAATTCAGGGGGAGGGATTATTGTTTTGGATGTTTTGATCAGAACCACAAAGATAGGGGGAGATTGAAGAGTATGAAAATACTCTATCTTATTTAATCTTTGTGATTCTGATATTTTAAAGTAAAAGTAGTAAATTAGTTTGTGTATACTTTATTAATAATTAGTTTGTGTATACTTTATTAATAATTAGTTTGTGTATACTTTATTAAATAATTAGTTTGTGTATATTTTATTTAGGATTTATTTCACTAACATATTAATAGTTATCTTTGGAAAGTGGTTGTGTATTTTAGGAGTGTATTTTAGGCGGACTCTCACAAGGAAATGATTATTGACCAAGTTGAAGATCTCGTGTGATTGAGAGTGCCGGCCAAGACATCCTATAAATACAAGTGATATCTCCTTTTGCAAAGACACGGATTCAGAGATTCAGAGAGTATTAATTTCGTTTGTGAAAGAGTCCTTGTGTTTTTGAAGTTCTTGTTCATCAAGGCTTCAAGGTGTTTGAGTGTTTTCATTTATTCTAGAGATCTAGAATAGTTTGATATTTTCGTTGTTTGTTTCTTTCATTGTCTTGTATTCTGCAAGACCTCTTTATTAATGAAAACACTTGTGTGATCATCTTTGATCACAAGTGTCCTGTCAAGTGGTTGTTTTTCAGAACAGTCCTAGCTGCATATTTCTTTCAGACAGTGATATAAATAATGTTTGGTCCCAAAGGATATAAGCTACAACTAATGAAATTGACAAATGAGAATATTGAAAAGTCTTTACACACAACAAAATATACAAAGCAAAAAAGTCAATAGTGTAGTAATGTCTATTAAAACATGGATTTTACCCATCACCATGACAAGTCCATCCTCTTTATTAGGATTTAATTGTAATGTTTGGGACATAAAAATAATTATAAAAATTTTAATTATAAATACGGGTGTAATTTATTGAAGAGTTTATTGCAAAACTGACATGCGTACTTTCATTTATTTTCAATTTGACTCGCGAACTTTGGAAACATCAAATGTGGTTTGCGTACTATCATTTTCAAAATTTTGAGACGACTTTTTTAACACTGGTTAAAAAGATAACGGAACACGCCAAATTACATTTATCCCTCAAACGGGTGTTAATGGAAAGTAGGCATCTGCAGTGCACATGACTCCTTATATTTGCAATTACTTATTTAACCCCCACTTGGTCAGATCATCAAAGCAAAGGAAAGAAAATTACAAAACCAATTGTTCTTTCCCAACAACCCATTTCCCACATAACCAAAAAAGTCCAAAATCAGACTAACAATTAATTAAAATTACAAAATAAAATATCATAGAGAAAACGCAATTTCCACCCAAAAATGATAATTTTCAACACCAAAAAAAAAAAAAAGATGACTTTACTGTGGAAAGAACTCACCCATTGAAGCAAGCAATTGGAAACTCCCAGAACCAGCCGGACAGCCACGACCCCTGTTGCCGGAAACATTAACCGGTGGGGTTGAATAAAATTCCGGCGGTGGCGGCCCCGTCGCGTGCTGTGATGCTGATTTCATGTAAGACGGCGTCAAGTTCCCATTTTCGTCATATTTTCGTGGCCTCCCACTTTTCTTCTTCCACTTGAATCAATTCCACTTAGGCCAACACCAACCCCACTTCCCATTTCAGTCCCCCTGCCACTCCTCCTCCTCCGGGTACAACTCCGATGCTCATATTCGCACCCGCGCCGCTGCCGGCGGATCCACCGCAGCAACATCTTCAGCACCACCGCTGCTGTAATCCCCGCTCACAGGCGGTGAACTGTCTTCTGAGTTAATTACTGGTGACCCAGAATCAGTAGTACTCTTCTCCTCCATTATCAAATCTCACGATAACACAGACCATATACAGGAAGTTGGATGAAAATTAACTAATTGGCGGAAACGATTCATGTGGAGTTCGAATACAAAAGATTTGTTGCGAACAGCTTGGTGGATCTAGATGTTTCGATGCTTGATTTTAGGAAGGTGAAGTGGTGGCGGTGAATTCCATCTTCGAGCTACATCAATTGCTAGCTCGACCGAGAGCGGTAGAGAACGTTCAATCGGCGGTGAAGAAGATGAATCCGGTGATATTAACGGTCGTAGAACAAGAAGGAAATCTGTAACGTGAAGAGCAGTGATGGCGGCGATGGAGATGCCCAAAATTGGATTAGGTCAGAGGTGTGTTTGGGGAAACAGATCTGTAACGTGGTGGCGTGTGAAGGTGTGGATAGGGTTGTGCGACACCAGACTTTGACTCAGTGGGGGTGGCGATTTGACTCGGCCAGATTTGTGTCTTTTTTGTGTCCAATCGGAGGTTATGTGGTGGTGCTTAGGTGGTAGTAGTGGTGGCATGGTGGTGGCAATAGGAAGAAGAAGACCTAGATTAAATTCAATGTTGAATAACTGTTAAACCCTTATGTTGTTTAGTTAAATGACAAAATTACCCCTCACGTGACAACCACATGACCCATTTTGTTAACGTTCTGAGTGTCCCGTTATCTTTTTAATGGGTGTTAAAAAAGTCGTCTCAAAATTTTGAAAATGATAGTACGCAAACCACATTTGATGTTTCCAAAGTTTGCAAGTCAAATTGAAAATAAATGAAAGTACGCATGTCAGTTTTGCAATAAACTCATTTATTGATTGGGTGCTTAATTAATGAATATTAAAACCCGCAAACACAATATTCAATCACCTATTAATAACTTTATTTATGACTAAAATTCTGTAAAATTCTTTTGTAACTATAACTACGGACATTAGTTTTATGTTATAGAGTAGTAACCTATCCCTTAAAGTTTAAAAAAATGTCTAATTTATACTTTTGATAAGAGTAAAGTTAAATTTTTATTCTGAGACAAAGAAAGTGATTATTGATTTAGCAAATTTAAATAGTGTTACTTTATTTAATCCACCAAATATAAAATTGTGTTCCAGTTTAATGATAAATCAGTTCTTCTATTACTATATAGTAATAATTACTATATAGGGTAACTATTATAGTTAACTAAAATAGTAACTATTACTAATAATAGTAATACTTAACTATAGTACTTAACCACTATAGTTAATTATTACTAATAATAGTAATAGTTACTATTATAGTTAACTATAATAGTTACCATATATAGTAACTAATATTATTAGCTAATAGAAAGAAAAAAAATGAAAAGTCGCTTATTTAAGAGGGTAGTGTTGATGTGACATCACCAAATTCAAACTTCTTCCATGACTTGTCCACATGACAACACCTTAGCTCTCCTCACCAACTTTAATATATATATATATATATATATATATATATAAAAAAAAGTCATTTTAAAGTTAAAAATGTCGGTTATTCAAATTGGTACTTTTACACATTCAAACAAACACTTTTTATCAGTGACTAGTGAGTAACCCGTCGAGATTCGACGGGAGCATAGTGATGCTTAGAAAAAAAAATATAATTGAAGTTATATGATTAAAAATATAAGATTATGAAAGACAACAACGTGATTATGGATAGGGAAAGGGGATGGACATTAGTCTTGGTCTCATTCCGGACGTTCAGTTGTTGAAGCCGAAGGGAGAATTTACCAGCAAGCCGACTTCGAAGGGACCAAGGTAGGCAATGACATCCAGGCATATATATATATTAAGGGAATATGAAAATTTTGTGAAAAAATAATTTAGTGAGATAACTTTTTAGAAAATATTTATTCATTCTAAGACAATATATTTAATATCCATTTTGTTGTGGAGGTAGTAGTATATACTCCCTCTGTCCCACCCGAATTAGGATTGTTGGGTTGGGCACGGGGATTAAGGAAAAAGTGTTAGTGTAGTAGGTGCTGTGAGTATGAAAAGTAAAGTAAGAGAGAGAAAGTAGGGTAGAGAATAATGAGTGGAAAATTGTTGTGAGTGTGAATGTGGGTCCCATAAAAGAAAACACTTCCATTTTTTGGTTGTCCTAATTCGAATGGGACACCCAAAATAGAAATTTGTCCTAATTCGAGTGTGACGGAGGGAGTATAGGATATTCAACATTGACTCTGACATTATTGTTTCTTACATTTAAATGAATTTTATATTATTATAACACAGATTGTCTCTTATTAATTAAAGTTGTTCAAAATTAATAAATTATCAACTCCAGTACAATTTTCAATTGTGATAAGCTCAAAACAAATCTCTACAAATCAGTAATGTTAAAAAAAATCAAAAGCTAATAACATTAGTATTGATATAATGGATCGCCCTATCAAATACACTCACATGCATTTTCATGCAACTCCTTACACATGGTCTTCATCAAATTAACAATGGCCCAGTATCCTCAACACCTGCAATATCTCCCACCCCAACGAATTCTCCCTCATCTCCAATATGGTGTACGTAATCCCAGTCCTAAAAATGACATTTTTTTTTACTTTTAATCAAGAACAAACTTGGATATTGAAGTATAATTGTAAGAGACTCCATCGATTCAAGTGAGCCATGTTGATATGACAGTGGCACATGGATCTAAACTTGGGGAAGTTAACGCCAGATTGAGCTCAGCGGCACTTCCAAAGTCATGAATAATATTCTCATGAAATACTAAAGCTTGTAAAGATCCTGGACAATTTCCAATATTCTAATCTCATTAAATTGGTACAATACCAACAAATATTGTGGCATTACAGGTGAGAAATAATAATGACGAAATAGCAATGTTAGTAGAAACGTACAAATACCTGTTGTTGCTCTGATTCAGTAACAACGGCTTTCATTTGCAAATAGATATGAAGGTGTCGATACCCATGTGCCTCTGATCCCAAATGAACTGTAACATGCAACATCATAGTAAAACTAATTACTCCCTTTGTCCCAAACTTTTAGTTACTTCTTTTTGGAGCGTCTCAAACTTTTATACTCACAACACCAATCAATTTACTATTCTCTACCCCACATTCTCTCTCATATGTTACTTTTCATACTCACAACATCTACTCCACTATCAATATTATATTTACTTTTTCTTAATTCATGCGCATTCAATTTTGGTAACCAAAAGTAAGGGACGGAGTGAGTATTACAAAACACTCTATATGTCTCATCCGAAATAGAACGTTTCAAGGATATCTCAAAATAAAATTTTTTAATACTTATTAATGGGACCAATTGCCATATTCACAACAATTTTTCATTTACTAATTCATACCCCTATTTTTCTATTGTTTACACGCACAACACTTACCTTTTAAATCACTTTTTTCATAAGAAAAATATTAATTTTTCTTAATCTCATTTTCGGACCAAAAAATCTATTTTAAATGGGGGTAAAAGGAAGGGAGTATAATTTAAGATAAGTATATAAAATATAAATTTACTAACTAACTTGTACTTTATCTCTACCAATATGGTTGCTCGATTTTTTTCCAAAACTAACATGCATTATTGTTACAATCTTAAGATAATACATTTGTGCTTATGTTATACGATCAAAAATCAAATATAGTTCTAACGTGAAATTAGAAAAATCCTATGATTGTTGCAAGCACACCATTAGTTTTTCTCTTCAGTTATATTTTAGGCTACGAATCTTGTCCTAAAAATAGAAAGATATTTAGGAAATGGTTTTGCATAACATTATTTATCTAGCCTTGGTTTTTCTATTGTCTACTTAGAGTAAGGCTCTTGAAGACTATTCTTATGCTCGCTCTTTAGTAAATTATTTATATGTTTTAAATCCTCGTCTAGAGCTCATCTATTAGTATCAAAAAATTTACTTTAAATGAAAAAAAACTTAGAGTAAAATCAAACTGTAATTATAAATTTGACTTTTATAATCTTTAATATGAGAATTTTAAACTTACCTTTTATGATCATTTTGCTAAATCTGCACAAGGGTTATTCTCATCGAGCAATCTCTCTAAAAGGTTGAGATATATATTGTTGTAAATGAGAATTTGCTGCGAGTCATGTATTCTTTCTTCAATCCCAACAACATCAACAATTATAACAAAACCTTAATCCCAAAATAATATGGGGTCAGCTAACATATGTTTATTAAAAAAATATGTCATGAAACATATGTATATCAAAAACTCATAATCCTAGTGTGATCTGTTTAATGAAACTTCTAAATGTCAAATTAACTCTCATCAAATCCCTCTCTTCTCCAATTTCTCTTATTCTCTCTCTATGTTTGTGCATTTCTAGATGCTCTCTGGTGGCTTCTACTGTTTATTAAAAAGAAGCCTATATGTCATGAAACATATGTTTATCAAAAACTCCTAATCCTAGTGTGATCTGTTTAATGAAACATCTAAATGTCAAATTAACTCTCATCAAATCCCTCCCTTCTCCAATTTCTCTTATTCTCTCTCTATGTTTGTGCATCTCTAGATGCTCTCTGGTGGCTTCTACTGTTATCCCCTCATCTCTTTTCTCTCTATCGAGGTGGTATATGATTGACATAAGTTTATTAGATAATGACATGTAAAATTTCATGACATAAATTTTACACTCCATCTCAATCTTTTTCCCTTACAAATCTCATTATTTTTGGAAAATTGCAAGCTTTCACGTTGCTGACAACAACCTCTTCCTCTACAATAAATATACTTACAGTATTTAAAAACACTTACTTATTTCTTAGCTTTTGAATTTATCATAAGAACCCATTAGTACGTAATAGATGGCCAAATTTTGTTTTTGTCCACTACATTTTGAGGGCATTGTCACTTTTACTTTTATATTTTTTTTATTAACGTAAAAATCATTATACTAATTATAACTCTCCTCCAAAACCCCAAAAGCTACCCCGTTAGTTTTTAATGGATGAAAAACTTTTATTTTTCACATTTACACCCCTAAATTTTTTAAACCATTATGCTAATTTTATCTGTCTTATGTCTTCATATAATCTTATAACATATAAGAAAGTGTTGAAATTAATTATTTCTAAAGAATATATAGTAAATTACATCAAAATGAACAACCATTTTTTTGTGATAATCTTTTTAATAAAAAATGGTGTTATGTGATTGAGGAGTAAACAAAAAGCATACTCCCTCTCCCTCTGTCCAATTTGAAACTTCACCATTTTGGTGATGGCACACATATTAAAGAAATTGATGAGTGTAAGAAGGGTTGTGAGAGAGAAGAAGTTAGTAGATATGGCAAGTGGGGCCTACAATTTAAATATGTGAGAGGAAAAGGTTAGTGGGTATGACAAATGGGCCCCATAATTTAAGTATGTGAGAGGAAGAAGTGAGTGAGTATGACAAGTGGGGACTACACTTTTTATCATTTTAGGAAAGGATAAAACTTTTAACGGGACACCCATTTGAGTAAAAAGGTGATAACTTCAAATGGGACAGAGGGAGTACACATTATATATTATGATGGAAAACTAATTTCATTTGACATTGATTGAAATATAGGGCTTATGTTATGTTATGATGTTGTAGAGTTATTTTTGTACTCCGTACGTATCATAATACATTTTATATTTTACTCATTCTGTCCCGGAAAGATAGTTTTATTTTGACATTTTAGGGTCAACAAAAATGAACTTTGACCAGAAGACATAATATTTGCAACAAGTGTCAGCCACCATGAAAATGAACTTAAAATAAATCATCATTTAAACATACCCCAAACATAAAAAAAAAACACTATTGATTGGGAAACCATACAGCCGGAAATTGAATTTCTGTTAAGGTCAGAAAAATAAAATAAAAAAAGGGGAAATGACAATTTAGGGTCCAAAGTTTAGGGGGTTGTGCCAATAGGGGTGTGATGTTTCAATTTGTCAATTTAGGGTCCAAAGTTAACAACGTTAGTCAATTTGAGGTTTTTTGACAAAAATGTTAGAAAAAATCGTTAAGCCACCACGTGCGTTGCACATGCAACTTAACTGACGTTATTTAGGGTTAAAATTACCAATTTACCCTTCATACCAGACCCTAAATTGATAAAAATCCAAAAGTTTGGACCCTGTTTTGTCATTTTTAAAAATTAACAAATTAAATTTCAATTTTTTCACTTTATGGTGTATTAATTAAATAAAAAATATTTTTATGCATGTTTAATGTATTAAAATTAAAATAAATATTGTATTAGATATAAATATGTCATTACCCAATTAATAACTATAATAGCAAAAAATGAATAGAATGATAATATTAAATGATAACTAGATAATAAAATCTATATATGTATATATATTATTTAAAAATATAAATGACACCAATATAAAGTACCTAAAGACAAAAATTGTAATTAAAAATAAATAAAATTGTTATAAGGTACCTAATTTATTTATTTTTAATTACAATTTTTGTCTTTAGGTACTTTATATTAGTGTCATTTATATTTTTAAATAATATATATACATATATAGATTTTATTATCTAGTTATCATTTAATATTATCATTCTATTCATTTTTTGCTATTATAGTTATTAATAGGGTAATGACATATTTATATCTAATACAATATTTATTTTAATTTTAATACATTAAACATGCATAAAAATATTTTTTATTTAATTAATATACCATAAAGTGAAAAAAATTGAAATTTAATTTGTTAATTTTTAAAAATGACAAAACAGGGTCCAAACTTTTGGATTTTTATCAATTTAGGGTCTGGTATGAAGGGTAAATTGGTAATTTTAACCCTAAATAACGTCAGTTAAGTTGCATGTGCAACGCACGTGGTGGCTTAACGATTTTTTCTAACATTTTCGTCAAAAAACCTCAAATTGACTAACGTTGTTAACTTTGGACCCTAAATTGACAAAATTGAAACATCAGACCCCTATTGGCACAACCCCCTAAACTTTTGACCCTAAATTGTCATTTCCCCAAATATTTATTGAAAAATAGTTTCCTAAAAATCCGGTCGTCCATTCCATATCCCAATTTTTAAGTATACAATTTATGCTTCATAGGTTAATGACAGATTAGGGCCTGAACTCCAGGGGGTGCGTCTAAAAGGGGCTTGGGTTTTTTTTTCCCGCTAGATCAGGGCTCCAAATCATTTTTTTTTGGCAATTAGGGGCTTTCTGACGGAATTCGTTAGAAAATCAGTTAAGTGACCATGTGCATGGCACGTGATTAACAGATCAGTTAGTTTGAATTCATAGTAACTTTTAAGGGGTTAAATTATATGTTTTAAAAGTATGGGGGAGTGAAAAAAAAACTTTATATCCCCTTCATCTCCCTTCTTTCACACACATATATATACACGCACGCACACACATATATACACACTCTGTATCCCATTTCTCTCTCTCTCTCTCTCTCTCCTTTCCTCACCTCCGGCACACACTCCGGCAGCCATCAAAGTTCCCTGCGAACCTTCAAACACGACCTCTCCTTCAAACTCTCAGTATCTAACCCTAACCCTTCACACAAAATCCCCGTCAGCTCTTCCCCCAATTTCACCATTTCTGAATCCCACTCCGCCACCGCCTCCCTACACATATACGGAATCGCCTCCCCCAATTTCACCATTTCTGGTTGATTGCTCGTTGAAGAATTTGATGACGGAGATTATGGAGTCGATTGCGGTTTGGGGGATGGTGTGATTGACGGTCTGGAAGAAGCCGAGTGTGGAGGAGGAGTTGCGGATGGCGTCGACGATGGTTGACCGGGGAGCGGAGAGGTCGATGGCGGGGATGGTTAATTCGGGTTTTGCTCCGTTGGTGGGTTTTTTATTTTCCCCCAAATCGTTGGAGAAGAAGAAGGGTCCCCCCCCCCCCCCCCAAATCCTCCTTCTCATGTATTGATTTTGAGTAAGAAGGTGGTTGATGATGGTGCTGGGTTTGTCTTATGGTGGTGGCTAGACGTAGAATTGGCCGGAGATGTGGTCGGAGATGTGGCCGGAGTTGTTGTAGAAGAATGTGGGTTGGGTTTTGCTTTTATGAATTTGTGCATCATGGTATTGTACATTTAATGGTATTGTACATGTAACTAATGTACAATAGTTTTTATTTATGTTTCAAAAAAAATTAAGAAAAACTCAACAAGTCAAAATTATACTAGAGTATGTCTAAAACGGTTAATTAACATATAGGCATGAAAATTATTTTTGCAAAAGATCATAAATTTAAATTTAAAGTACTTACTGTATTATTTAATATATAAAAAGGGTTAATTGATATTTAGGACATAAAAATATTTTTGCAAAAGATCAAATTTAAATTAATTTTTTGTACAAAAATTTATGTTAAATTTGCTTAAATTTTTAATATGATAAATTATGCATTAAAATAATACAAAAATACATATTATTTATTTAAGATAATTATTTATTATTTTGGCATTTTAAATAATTATATTGATCTTAAAGAAAAAATTAAATATTTTTGGTCAAAAAGAATTATTTAATCTTGGAAAGATATTTGGTTTTTCTAACCCTTTGAATTTAAGAATTTGCTTTAATTCCCTTGATAGCAAATATCAGTTCAAACTAACTGATCTGTTAATCATGTGCCATGCACATGGTCACTTAACTGATTTTCTAACGAATTCCGTCAGAAAGCCCCTAATTGCCAAAAAAAATGATTTGGAGCCCTGATCCTAGCAGGAAAAAAAAACCCAGGCCCCTTTTAGACGCACCCCCTGGAGTTCAGGCCCTAATCTGTCATTAACCCTTCCTTATTTAGCTAAAAGAACTATTACTACTTAATACTTATATTTTTCTATATTGAAAAATTAATTTCATACTCCCTCTGTCCCTAAATGAGTGTCCATTTTCAAAAAAATCATTTCCCAAAATGAGTGTCTTTTTTTAAAGATAACTTTGTCCCTAAATGTTTTTATTCGAATTTTTTTCACCGGTTTCTTTATACGCGCAAAACTAAATGTTTGGAAAGGAGATTAGAAGATTATATATGAATCTTTGCCACCAAATTGTACAAAGAGTTGAGATTTTTAGATGTCATTTAAAATGAAATGTGGACACACATTTAGAGTTATGTATACGCTAGAGGTCCTTGGATATTAAGTTTATCACAATTGATCATGTTATGTGCCCACAAAGAGCCGTTAGTTTTCATGGTGTGTTTAGAAATCTTTTCAGCATGAAACAATCAAACAAACCAATCAAAGAATTATAAAAAATTCATGCAAACTGTAAATTAGAGAACTTGTAGAAGTTATAATGGTTCTTATCATCTTATGTGATCCAAATAGCATTTTAACTTAAAACCTTTTTCAAATCTACTTAGTATGAATTCGGATTTAAACACATATTCATTTTGCTCAATAGCCTATTCATTCATGCCTCGGGGGAGGCTACATGGATTCTTCAAGTCAGGGTGCGCTTCTTCATCGACTCAAAAAACATCCTCTTTCTTTTCACTTAATACGATCGATTGATTAAGTTACCCGGCCTTCATTAATAAGATTTGGTTTCTTAATTTGTAAGTTTTGTCATGGTACGCGCTATAACCCGATCAACGTATTTATATTAGGATGATGTAAACTTGATATATACATTGTTACATCCCTTTTCGTCATTTCAAAATGCGAGATTTATATCAAGAAAAAAAAAGTTCAAGATTTACATTAAGACGAAATAAAAAAAAAGTACGAGATTTACTATGGGACGGAAGGAGTATGAAACTTTGTTCGAGGATCCTCAAGTGACTGGGATTGGCAGATGAATTTATCTTCTTCATTGAAATAGACCCCTAGCACAATATAAGAATTTGTTATAAAATCATTTCAAAATATGCTCAAGGATTGCAAAAACGTGTAAATTTTATTGTAAAACCTTGATCAATAGACGTCTTCTGATGTAGTACTGATCAAAATGTATAGCGAACACTATAAAAATGATGCCTACAAGTGAAATAAGGATGAAAACTAATTCAAGAAACGTATTAGAACTTCTGGTACTGATGATAAAAATTCATGGAAGCTATCCTCATGTATCCATTTGTGCATACTAATAAAAACTAAAAGAGAACAAAATGAAGATAAATTACTGGAAAAGAGGACCACCTTTGAAATTGAGGAGTGCACCCTTGGATTTCAATTTGATTTTTGGCTTGAGGAATGGGGAAAAATGGGACGGGTGGAACAGTATATATATAGTGTCAAAGTTTGAATAGTTTCTTTGTTTTGGTATATAGGAATATTAATAGGGAAGAGGTTACTTATAATTTTAAGATCTTTTTTTAAATTTTAAATCTTGTTTGTGTGTTATCATAATGTCTTTCCTTATCAGTTCGAAATCTTTAAAAGGTAAGTTTTTTTTTTTTATTTATTTTTAAGTTGAAAGCACCAAAATGTGCCGACCAATATAATGACAACACGTGGCATTATGAGGTGGCGCGATGTGGAAGCTCGAAATGTTTCTGCTTTAATATTATATATAGATAGAAAGGTCGGCGTTTTTTTATAATTGATGAAAAATTTCATTGTTTATGTTAATAAGTGCCAGTATGTTTTTATAAGTGTTTGTGCATGTGTGTATCAATAAATGCTACTATTCGTGTTAAGTCCCGCTTTTTAATTAAACAAACCGCAACAATAATAAAGCCTTAATCTCAAAATGATTTGGGATTAGCTAACATGAACCGCTTTTATAGAATCGCCTTCAAAGGATCGCAAAAGAAGAAGTGAGAAACAAAGAAATGTGATATGTTAAAATAAATCGAAAAACAAAAGAAATAAAGAAAAAGAAAGATGGAAAAAATTCAAATAGATAAAAATTGAAATAATATAAAAAATATTATGAAATTTAAGAATACATTTAAAAGAACAAATATGTGTGAAGAAAAACAAAAGAAAGGTGGGGGGGGGGGAATAAATAAAATTGAAATATAGAACACACACATATTACATATAAAAAATTGTGAGAAAAAATAATTTTTACTATTAATAATTGTGCTTTACCCCATTTTTGTCAAGAAAAATCAACACTATATTATAAATTTGCCCCGATTCTAATAAATTTTGGCTCTGTTACTATTTCCTAATAAATGTTCGTGCTTTCCTTTCGGACGTCTCATAACAAATGTAACTATCTCAAATAGAGATGGCAACGGGGCGGGTTTGGGGCGGGTTTGACATTTCCCAAACCCGCCCCTACTCAAAAGTGTCAAAACCCGGCACCGCCCCGGATAAGGCAAAAAACCCGGTCCCGCCCGCGCCAACCCGTTTACTATAAGACATTTTTTATGATTACTATTCCATTAGTGCATAAAGAACATAAAATATTGTATAAAATTTAAAAAAATACATTAAATCATTATATATAAATAAGAGTATTACATAAATATTATTAAACAAAAAACTATATATTAGGCGAGGCGAGTTCAATGAAATCCCAAACCCGTCTCAAACCCGACAATTTAGAAAAACCCTTCCCATTAGGGCGGGTCTATGCGGGTTTGGGACAGGATCGAGATTTTTGTCATCCCTGATCTCAAACTGAAAACTTGGTAATACTTTCTACTCAATGGGACACACTAAACTTACAACAAAAATTCACTTATTATTCATACCTCACTTTCTTTATCTTACTTTAGTTTTTATGAATTTAAAAAAGTGGATCTTTTTCCTTCCAAAATAAAAAAGTGGAGCTTTTGCATTAGCACTGCAACTGCAACTGACAAAATTACTATATGTGTAAAAATTTTACTACAAAATTTATAACATTTGTAGTATACGTAATATAAAATTTAATAGTTTGTAAAACTCTTGTGAACATATAAAATTGTTTTACATTACGTACACGAAAAATGTTTTACACTTTGTGATGAAAATTTTACATTTAATAGTGTATTTTAACCGGTGCATCGATGTAGCAAAAAGCTTTGTGGGAACAATTCCAAAACTACTTTTTATACTCATGATATCTCTTTTTTTTTTTTTTGAAAGTTTGTAGACGTGCCGTAGACGTCCCGCGCCATCTGAATAATCACATGTTGGCACAAACTCCCCTACATAATCTGGTAGCCTCCTTGCCGGGATACCATTGAGCTATAAGCTCGTTGGTTCATGATATCTCTTTTACTCTCACTATTATATTTATTTCTTTAAAATTCTCACGCATTCAGAATTTTGTCAATATTTATTGTGCGACCGAACATGTAATATCCAACCTAAGTTTCATTTTCAAACACTTTTTCTTATTCATCGTATTATGCCTTTAAAATTCAGGAAATCTAAGGAAAAAACGTTTTACACGCGTATTGTAAAACGTGTTTTTCATCCGCGGAGTGTCTTTTTTGTAAATAAGCGGAACTTTTTTACAAGACGCGGTGTCATTGATGTAAATAACTGAAACTTATAAAAACTCAGTAGACACATTTCGACACTAAAGAAGACAATTTTCAATACTACAGGAGGTAGTTTTTAACACTAGGGCAGACGCATGTTTTGAAACTTTAAAAAACTCACCAGCCACTTGTTGAGAATGTAAGAGACATTTTTCAACACTATAAGAGGCATTTTTCAACACTAGGAAACGCAATCTTAGCACTACAAGCGACAATCGTAACACTACCTCTAAAAGTGTTTGTTTGAGTGTATAAAAGTGTCTGCTTGAATATTTAATGTAAAACGCATTTTTCACGAGACCGACTATTAAAATTTCGTTATATTTTCTTATTCTTATACCACTAAAATTTTAGTTATTTTTTAACACAAAATTTTGGGGGAAACTAGTTTCCCCCTAATGTTAAAAAAAGACCGGTTTTGGTAAGGGGAAACCAACACACACATAGCGGCATAGCGGACCGGTATTGAAACCCACGTTTTGACCCGGTTTACTAAATTGGTAAACCTAATCGCAAACCTTCACTCTCTCAAAAACACACCGCGCCGTTCTCTCTCTCTAAAACCGATGAAGGCTACCTTTAACCTTCTAATCTTTTGTTCGTTTTTTACATTTTGAAGTAAAATTTGTTTGATTCTCATTGCGTCGTTCGTTAATTTCACTCTATTTGACGCAAACTACCGTTTGATTTAAAGTAAAATAACGAAGAAAAGCGTAGTGAAGCCAGGGTGTGATGGAGGTATGTATTGATTTCAAGTTTTTCCGCTTGATTCTCACTCTATTTTGTTCGATTATTGTGTTGATTTCAAGCCTTTTTTGTTCAGTTTTTGTGATGCTTGATTAGGCATTTTGAGTTTGGTATTTGCTACTCAGTGATTTGAACAAGCAAAAGGAGTCTTTGTTGAATAAAGTTGAAGACTTTCCGGGAATCAAACATGATCACATTGACAAGATTGTTGGGAGCAAAGACAACGAGAAAAAGAAGAGGAAGAAAGCTGGTAGTTCGACTGCAACATATATGTTAGACAAACTAGGTCTAGAAAGTGTGTTAATCAGTGAAATTGTAACGTTTTGTTTTGAAATACAAACTTATTATTTTTTAAGTCCAAACTTATTATTTTAAGTTATTAACTTGTTGTTTTTCATGTGTATTAAGTTGTATTATAAGCTCATGTTCAAAGTGCTTGTTTCAAAAGAAATTGCATGGTTATTATAATACCAAGTTTGTCTGTTAAAACACGAAGTTACACTACTAAAACACCAAGTGTAAATCTGATACAACAAAACTTGATTAACCACCAGGCTGCACAAATAAAACACCAAGTTACTGTACTAAAACATAAAGTTACTATACTAAAACACCAAGTTATATTATCAGTTGATGTTCAAAATGCTTATTTCAATAGAAATTGCATGGTTATTATAATATCAAGTTTGTATGTTAAAACAGCAAGTTACACTACTAAAATATCAAGTATAGATCTGATACAGCATAACTTGATTATTATCAGACTGCACTAATAAAACACCAAGTTATTGTACTAAAACATAAAGTTAAAATACTAAAACACTAAGTTACAATACTAAAACAATACACGTTACTATACTAAAACTTCAAGTCACAACACCAAAACACCAAGTTACTATACTAAAACAACAAGTTACACCAAATCAATTATATTTCAATTTCAACAGTTTGAACATCTATATTTCAATTTGAGCAGCAAACGACCACATGATTCAAATTAAGTGTAGATTTGGTGTTTTTGAGCTAAATGAAGATATACATCTCTTCCAATTGATCTTCATTATCTTTTTCAATCTCACTCTCCTCTGATTCAATAACATCTATGATCTACTATCTCCATATCCATCTTCATCTTCTATAAGGAGAAAATCAATTTCAATAAGATCAATTAGCTCATTTGAATATCAATTTTAAACAGAAAAAATGCGATAACTGATGAACAAACTCTTAAGGATTCATACCTTTTTAATCGTTTTTTTGAAGCTCCTTTCGACTGCAATGGCGACGGAGAGAGAGAGAGAGAGAGAGAGAGAGAGAGAGAGATGGCGGAAGCTGGGAAAACTCAGCCGAAAAGATCGCATATTTTACCCTATACTCCTGAACCGTGATTTATATATAAACCGGTTTCTCCTATACCAAAACCGTTTTTTTTTTTAACATTAGGGGGAAATTTCCCCCAAAACCAACTCATTTTTTAATTCTTAATTTAATAAATTTAGTCATAGGAAAGGGAAGGAGTATTAAATATTGGTAACGGCAAAACAGGTGTTGGTCGCTTGTTGGAATAAATCTAAAATTATAAGCTCCTCCCCAAAAAGTCTTACTCTTCACACTCCACCAATCCCATCCCCTTTCTCCAGATTCAAATTTACTCTCCCCTCTCTCTCTCTCTAGCTCCTTCTCCTTCTCCTTCTCCTTCTCTTCACTCTCCCCATGAAAATTGAAATGACTCTTAATCAGATGATCAAACCCTAACTAAGCTCCGTCTGTCATTTCAGAAATTTGTGGTTTTTCTTGCTCACTTCCCACAGCAGACGACAAAGAAGGTTTGGGTCTCAAAAATTTCTGGGTTTTCGCAGATGAATCGTATTTGGTGTGATTCTTGATAGTTTTTGTGGTTTTGATGCCTACCCTTTTGAAAATGCAGCTTCTTTTTGTGTATTATGTATGTGTAATGTATGCATGTCCGTGTTCGTATTTCTTTCAAACGGAATAAATGTTGATTTCACAAATTGATCTGGGTTTTGTTGTCTTGTAACTTTTCATGTTAATTTATCAGCATTTCGTTTTTTTGAATTTTTTTCTGTGAGTGTTCTCTCTCACACAGTGTGTAGGTTTACTGATTCTTTTCAGCTCATTAATTTAGGGTTAGTAGTTGTCTGAGCGAATTTATGTGGTCTAAGAACCTCTCTCAGTTGATTCTCAGAAAATCTGGATTTCATGCTCATTGATAAATGCTAGCTGTTTGAGTTCCTGGGTTTTGTAGTGCGGAACAATTGGAACATGCTTGTGTGTTTGTGTGAAGAACATAATTGAGGGCTTTGATTGTTTTCTGGTTTCTTTTTTTCTTGAAGAGGGCTTGAAATATTTTGTACATTGGTGTGTATGGCAGGCAGGTGTTATTTGATTTCTTGTTGGTACTCTGGAAGTGATTTTTGATTCGTAGATGAGAAAATGGAAGTTGAGAAACGAAGTTCAAAGGGAGGGTTCCTCCAGCTGTTTGACTGGAATGTCAAGTCTAAGAAGAAGCTCTTCTCAAACAAGGCTGATGTATCCGGTACTTCTTGTTCTGTATATTGTTGAAATTTATCCACCTTGCTAATGCATTTCTTCTTTCTATGTTCAATTAATATTATCCTCTTTTTTATTTTTTATTTTTTATTTTTTAGTTTTTAGTTTTTATTTTTTATTTTTTATTTTTTATTTTTTTTAATGTCACTCATGCTTCATATGTGTATCACCTGCAGAAGGTTCAAAGCAAGGAAAAGAAAACTTAGACGGAGTAGCAATGTCACGACTTCAACAGGTAGACTTACCCCTCCTCTCTCTTACAAACACGCACACATTCACACACGCTCAAGTGCTTAATGCTTTCATCATACTTAACAGTTCCGGTCTCTGTCATGTAGTTTGGCTCCTTCTTTTTTCTTTTTCTTTTTGTATTTGGTATGATCAAATGAAATTATGATTAACTTGACTGCTCTTCCAATATCTGTAGATGAAATTTCATGAGAGTGCACCGGGTCCAAGTCTGAGGGGAAGTGATTATGCTTCTTCAATGAACAACGATGAAGCTTATGGAATAAAAGCCCCCGGGGTGGTGGCAAGACTTATGGGACTGGATTCTTTGCCAACTTCAGATGTTTCTGAGCCATGTTTTACACCCTATTTTGAAACGCAATCTTTCAGAAATTCTCACTATTCAAGACTTCCTCGTGTCTTGCAAAATGAGTATCATGATATTGACTATGGCATCAGAAATAAGTTGGATGGGTTTTCAATGAATCCGGTGGAAGCTAGATTACAGAAGCTACAGAACCGACCAATTGAGAGATTTCAAACTGAGGTATTACCTCCAAAATCAGCTAAATCCGTCCCCATAACAAACCACAGGCTATTCTCCCCCATCAAAAGTCCAGGGTTCATCCTTACAAGAGATGCTGCTTACATAATGGAAACAGCTGGTAAGATAATTGAGCAGAGTCCTCACTCAACTATCAAGGGAAAAATGCCCTCTGTCGGGTCTAATTCAGTTCCCCTTAGAATCAGGGATCTGAGAGAGAAAATGGAAGCTGCACACAAAAATTCCAATTCCCGGCTTCTTGAAACATCTCAAAGACCTAAAGAGCACAGTTCTATGAAGCATTTGAAAGCACAACCTCGTGACAGGGATCGGAACGTACCAGAATTATCTGTTATAAAACAAGGTGGTTCTGGAAGTTTGAAGAATAAGGAGAAGCCGGTGTCTCTTGCAGTTCAAGCTAAAGTCAACATTCAGAAAAAAGAGGTAGGTGCATCAAGAGGTAATAGGACTTTAATGAACCAAAAGGAAGATGTGGACGGAAAGTCAGGAAACCACTTTGATAAAAAGCAAAAAAGTACATCAAGAAGTGCGCAGCAAAATAGAACGTCAACAGGTAGGACTGGTGCAGATGTACTTAGGCAGAATAATCAAAAGCAGAACTGCGGATCCATTAAAGGGAGCCGGGCAAGTTTAAAACCAAGAGTTCCATACCAACAAGAAAGGAAAGCTGTTTCCGCACAGGGTTCTTCTAACGATAGTAATACCTCAAATAAGGTTGTTGAAAACTCTGTTAATCGGAGCAAAAAGATTAGTTCAGTAGTAGTAGGTGAAACTGGAACGGACCTTTCATCATCTAAAATAAAAAGGTTTTCGGGGAAGAAACGGTCAGTCAACGGGGATAGTGATTTTGATGGAAGCTCTTCTGATAGTATAGTTGTCAAGGAAAAAGAAAGATCTGTGAAATGTAACGTAACTATTGATGGTTACACAAAGTGGGATTCTGTTGATAGGAAAAGTAGCCTGGATGTAGTCTCCTTTACATTCACGTCTCCTATAAAGAAATCATTGCCTGAATCTCAACCAGCAGTGGCGAAGAGCAGAAGCTTGTGTTTTGATCCTTTTGATGATCAAGCTGACTCAAAAAAGTCAACTTTACCCTCTTTGGGGTTGAATGTGATTGGTGGTGATGCTTTGAGTGTTTTGCTGGAACAGAAACTGAAGGAGTTGACCAATAAAGTTGAGTCATCTCACAGTGGCATGGAAATAGGAGCAGCCTCTCCCGTTTCTCCTACTCAGCCAGAGTTAGTACAATATTTTAGTACTACAGAACATGAGAAGGAATCTGTACAAAATTGGCAGGTATTTCTTCTTCCGATGATTCTCTTTTCTCTATGTTATTATGATTGTTGTCAAATCTTCTTATGCTTTAAGCTGAGAGTAGCAATGTGCAACCAAGTTCAAGCATGCGTACTGGATATTAAATTGATTAGAGGCTGTAATAGTATTATCTGATTTAGTTCCACATTTTCATTTTCTTGAAGGAAACTACATATATCTTAATCCAGTTCATGAGATTACTTTATTTTTTGACTGTGGGCTTAGCTAGTTGTTTCCTACGAGTTGTTAATTCATATCAATGCTCTTTGGGATGAAGTCAGATGCATTTTTTAGTGGGACTGCATATCCATGCATATATTTATGTACCTAGGGATCATATCGGGATTGGTTGCTTTACTAAGGTTGAAATCCAATACTCCCTCTGTTCTGAAATAATAGTGCCACATTTTAGTGGCTAAATTTATTGAACTTTAACCAAAGATTTAGAAAGGATTAAACTGCAGGTCGACCACTCGATATAAGAAGCCTAGACTGTGTGGATTAGTACACCTACACTTACTTTTTTGAATACCTTTGGCATTTCTTACGCGTAGGCTTCCTAATCCAGCTAACACAATGATTCTGTGTTAAACGTGTTCTGCAGAATTGTGTACACGTGTACTTCAGAATTATCGAGAATAAGTGATGGACTAACAAGCTTTAAAAAGTTTTACTTATACATGAGTTACTTCCTAGGTTCTTACCCTCCGAACCAAAAAACGACTCCATTTTGCAAGTCAATATTTTTTATAGTACATATTGACTTTGATGCATTTCCATTACTTTGTATGAACGCTCTACATGTGTGTGACATGTAAGAGCAACTTCATGTTTTGGAACCTACATGTGTAGGACTCATTTATAGAACTAACGTGGTCATTGTTTTACCCCAATTTTTTTTGTTCTCTGGATTAAAGTTATTTTGATTGCTGAACTTCACTAGCTTGGGTGCACAACTCATAATACATTTAGTATTAGATGACGCAGTTGAAGCGCTCTTGTAATTCTTTTCAGGGAATTGAAGAGACCGAAGGGCATAGCAATCTGATCAAGAGCAGTAACATTGAAAAAGAACTTGATTCTCAAGATCTTAGTACGACCTCTAGTCTTGAGCCTTCTTTTTCGGGCGGAAGTTGCATTACATCGGACAGCAAAACCAGCTATACTAGCAATGGTAAGTATACTGAATCCTCTTACAATTTCCAGCTTTTTGGGCTCATGTGCTTTGTGGTAAAACATTAGCTCCAACTTTATCCTCGTGTAGAAAGTACTCCCTCTGTCCCAAAACAACTTGCACTAATTTCTTTTTTCGGTGTCTAAAATGTCCAACTTTTATTGTTTCTTACTTCGCCATTTTACCCTACCCCACTTGTCATACTCATACACTTAAATTGTGGGTCCCATTCTCAAATCATCATACTCACAACGAGTTTCCCTCCCACTCACAATACTTTTGAATTTATATACTCTCTCCTTAATTCCCATGTTAGAGAAACATGGTGCAAGTTGTTTTAGGACGGAGGGAGTATTATCTTGAAATGATTAAGATTATATGCCTGTGGAAATCTATTAGGAACAAAACTTCTATGTCATAAAAGCGTAAATTCTCTAGGGTGGATTATAGAACAGAGGAATGCCCCTTCAATATACTCCCTCTGTCCCATAACAATGTGCACAATTTCCTTTTTGGGCGTCACATTGATAAATCACACTTTCCATAGGACCCACTTGTCATACGCACAAAAACTATCCACTACTATTCCCTACCCCCACTTTCTCTCTCCTACTTTACTTTTCACACTCACAACAACTACCCACTACTATTAACCCCTTAATTCCTGTGCAATTCCGTTTTGTGCACATTGTTATGGGACGGAGGGAGTATATACCAAAATATGCTCCCTTCATTCTGCTCTAAGAGTCCGATCTCCTTATCTAAAAGTCAACACGAGATTAAAGAAATTGAAACTTAACAAACCTTAATTATGCTTAGGAAAACATATGTCATCCATCGGAAACTATATTAAAAATAATAATGATTAAATGAAATAAACTATGGATTGCACCTTCTACATTTTTTTGAAATATAAGTACATTGATGTGAATCTTTTGTCAAAATTTGATCAAGTTGACCAAAAAAGGTTCAAGATGGACTATTTGATTGGTATGGAGGGAGGGATTGCTTATATTGTGTAACAATTACATTCTTAGATTATTGGAGGAGGTACTATAGTTGAAGATTTGAAAAACGAGTCTGGCTGTGAGGGACCATTTCATAAGTTGCACCACATGTTCACCTTGTGAACCTTCGGGTAAAGTAAAACCACACTAGTATTGGGTGTAGACTTAACTTTATGAGCTGTAGGTCTTTTACATGTACTGCCCCCACTTAGATTCTTGGAATATTTCTCTTTGTTTGCAAATTGGCGACCTTCTTGCTTTGTTGGGTCTTGGATACCACCATGATAACAAAGGAGAATTCATGATTGATGGTACTTGAAAATTTAGTTAGGTATTGGGAAAAAAATTAAAAGTAAATTTGTAAATCTGAAATTTGTCTCTGCTTACTATCATGCTTCATTGTTTTATTCTATTTGCGTATGTAACAAAAAGTTAAAAAAACATCATTATGTTTCCTTAATGTTATGATATTAATCTTGTCTCTTATCTTTATTATGTCCATAGAGTACTATCATGCTAAATTTATAAGACTTAGTTTTGGGCACTTAGTGGATAAACATAACCAAGTGTTTTGTTAATTAGACTTGATATGTTTTCTTATTGTTAACCGAATTGTTATTACAAGCGACTTCAAACAAATAATGTACTTTGCAAACTTTATTTGCAATTGTAGAGTCAGTGATAAAATTCTTGTGCTTATATCTGCATGTAAACGCTTATCCATGACATGATACAAATGCTGGTGCAAGTTCGAGGGCAACCTCCAATTGTAAACTAGGTTTATAAAGCGTCGAGTCGGTCTAGTTTTCTCGAGTTCTACCTTTTAAATTATTGCAAGTAGTTAGCTGTGTCATTCAAGATTTTTCCTTTTCGTTATTTAGTACTTTCATAATCATCATTTAAAACCTTGTTATATGAGATTGTAAAGTTGTGGGGGTTGAGCTATCGATTTTAGCGGTGCACATAGTGTGTAGTTAGAAGTATCATGGACAACTTTTAATTGATGGCTGATAATTGGTTTTGCCTTTTGGGGTCGGGGTTGTTTTGGCGATAAAAAAAAGCCTTCATCTTGAGGCTGCCCACTCTTTGACCGTGACAGATTTATTCAAGTCGTTGAGTAGGTATTCAGTAGAATTTGAAACAGCTAGATGAGTCGAGTCTTGAGAGTTTGCTTTAGTCATAAAATTGATTAATAAAAGTCAAGTCAATTTGGATTGGTGTATAAAGGGGGAGGGAATGTGGGACACATATTTTCAACTAAAGGATTTGTTCAGTAATTTGAAAAAATTGTTGTTCAGATGGGTGAGACTGGTGTTCAACTTTATTTGGCTTTTGATAGAATTCCATCGGCAAAGTAGTACTAATAGGAATGATTTGTGGAGGGCAACGTAAAACAAAGTCACACTTTATGGACATGAATCAAAATGTGGAAGTCGTTTAGTTTGTTGACATCACATCCCTTAATGTGTGGGCCATTGGCTATCCAATTTCATGTTTGCCATCTAGATAGATTGAGATGAAAATCGGGCTAAAATTTTGTGATAATTTTATTTTCCTAGTGGAAAAATTAGCTTTGCAAAGATAGCAATGCATGTGATGTTATATAGGAATGTAGGTGTATGGAGCGATATATCTAATGTATTACTGCCTCCGTCCCAAAATGAATGTCTGTTTTTTTTTTTTTTTTCCCAACATTGCTCTTGATGAAGAGCAAAATTGAATGTTTTTCGTACATTCATTTTGGGACGGAGGGAGCACATGAATAATGTCGAACCTGTACACGTCAAGTTGGTTTCACGTTACTGACCGGAGCCTCACGAACTATCCACTAAATGCACAATTTAGCACTGACAATTCATTCTTCAGGAAGCAAGCAATATCTATCAGCTGAAGCTCATGAAATGATCCGTGATATCTCAGCCAAAAGACTCGAACTTCTGGAACGGGAGGCAGACTTATCAGACTCCGCCTCCTCCATATCATTAGTTGGTTTGCAAAAAGAGGACATAGCTTCTTCATCAGGTTGGTATATAAATATCATAAGGTCAACCAACTGGGAAGTTGAATACGTCAAGTCAATACTTGACAATGCAGAGTTGAGTTTTGAGGAGTTTGCATTAGGCCAGTCTCCAAAAGTCATCATGCCCCTCAATATCTTTGACCAGTTGGAAAGTCAGAACCAAGAATCAGACAAGTACCCGGGAGAGTACTTAAAATTAGAGAGAAAAGTTTGGTATGAATGTGTGAATGAGTATCTGGAAACAAAATGCGAGAGACATTTTAATGGAAGTAGTAAAGCATGGACTAAATGGACAAAATTTGCAGAAAAGAGAGAATTATTGGCTGAGGAATTGCACAAAGAGATTTCGGATTGGTCAAACATGGGAGACTTGATGGTGGACGAGCTCGTTGACAAGGACATGAGTAGTCAATACGGGAAATGGGTTGACTTTCATGTCGAAGAATTTGAAGAGGGTGTGGAGATTGAGAATGAGATATTATCGTCGTTGATCGATGAATTTGTTGCTGATTTGATGCAGTTCTGAGAACTCTTTCAGTTTGATGGTGTTTTTTTTTTTTTTTTTTTTGTAATAGAAATGTAGAGGTAGTTTAATTATTAGTGTTGTGGGGTCTCTGATCCAATGTTAATTTGTTTCAAGGTAGCAGCAGGCAATGAGGCAATATAGATAACTTATGTCAAAGTCTTGTCATCAAATTCTAGTCTACATTTACTACAGTTATTCTTCCTTTGTTGTTTTAAGTCAACTTAAACTTGTGTTAAATTTTATGGTCATTAAATTGGTTTGACAATAATTTTATGAAATTTCAATGATTTTTATGCAAATACTATAAAATTTGTTAATGATTTATCACTGGGCCTATAATGAATTATCAATAAAAGATTCAAAATTTTCGGAGTAGAAATAATTTACTCCCTCCGTCACACAGCTGTCACATAGTATAGAGTATATGTTTACCTTTCCTTTTTAGCCCGTCCCAGAGTATATGTCCACTTCCTAAAATGACAAAGAATCTTTACTATTTTTCTCACTCATTCTCTCTCCTACTTTACTTTTATACTCACAACACTAATAACTTACTATTCCCTACCCCAAATTCTATCTCCTACTTTACTTTTCTACTCACAATACTTCCATCATTTTTTAATTTTTGTATAAACTAGTGAGTAAGTAATGCTAAGAATAATTAAAAAAAAAAAAAAAAAAAACTCACTCCGTCCCTAAATGATCTTCAAATTTGACATTTTTCATTAATAAACCCCCTATGATCTACATTGCTATATAAAGTACAACGATGATGTTAACATCAAGATGAGGATGAGCTTGACAATGAACGTTGTTTTCTTATAACCCAACTTATTCCGATACACACTGCCCACTATCTTTTCATGTAACCCAAGAACTCCATGTAAAACACATACATGCATGAAGCATGGGCAAATTGCAATTTAGTTACCTGAGTTTTACACGATGTTTCAATTGGTTCCTGAATCCGTTTTTCGACAAATTGGTTACTCGAGTTTGTCATTTAGTTGCAATGTGGTATAAAAATGGATGGATTGTTAGTTTTTTAATGAAAATGGATGGAAAATCTAACAAGTTTCTTTTATAATTGCAAAGTGCACCCTCCAACTCAACTTATTCACATTTTTACCCCATAATAAAAATTTTGTAACATCTAAAGACATTAATTAATAAACCTAAAAATTCTAATTGTTTGTTTTAGAAAAACTTGAGCAAAACAAAAAAAACAAAATGGTTTCATTTTAAAGCCAAGCCTCACCCTCAGTGGGCGCTAGGGTTCGATCCCTCTCCTCGCCCCCTTCTAGCGTGGACATAGTAAAAAATAAAATAAAAATCAACCATTAAAATTTTACCAAAAAAGTTTAACTCAAACAGTATCCAGTATTCCATTTCTATATGAAAAGTTAGGGGTTCAATCTCCTTTAAGTGCACTCTTATACTTGAGGCATTAATTAATAAAATACCCAATTCAAATTTTTTTTTTTTTGAAAAAGTATTTGGTAATAATTTTTGGGATGAATAATACTCATAATTTTCTTGCCATAAACAGTCATTGAAATTTTCTTTTGCAGATTGCCAAAAATTAAAAAAATAAAAAAAATAAAAAAGTTCAAATTTTAGCCGCACAATTTTTTTTCCTCTGTGTCTATCATCTTTATTTCAATCATTAAAATAAACAATAATAGGCCACGTTGGTAAGTAACTGTGTATGTGTTGTGGCGGTAAGAGAATATATGGGGGAGACAGCCGGTGGAGGTTGCTGCCCGCCGATGGATCTGTTCCGGTCCGAGTCCATGCACCTGGTTCAACTCATCATCCCCATCGAGTCCGCTCACTTGACCGTCTCTTACCTCGGCGATATTGGCCTCATTCAATTCAAAGATGTAACTAAAATTAGTATTTTTATGAATGATATGTATTTTTCATAAGTTAAATAAAATTATTATTTTTATGATAAATATCATAATTTTTATAATTTTGATGTAATAAATAAAATGAAAATGACTGAAACACTCATCTTTGGACATATGGATGCAAATTATGTTAGTTTTTAAACATTCGTTAGGAGTTAGGGGGTGAAGTGGGAAAATTTAAATTGTAGGGTTAACCAATGCAATTTTGAAAGAAGCTCGTTAGGTTTTTATCCACTTTTGTTAGTTTTTAAACGATCCATCCATTTTTATACCACATTGCAACTAAATGACAAACTTGAGTAACCAATTTGTCGAAAAACCGATTCAGGAACCAATGGAAACATCGTGTAAAACTCAGGTAACTAAATTGCAATTTGCCCATGAAGCATATAAGCTTTTAAATTTTTGAAAAAAGGTTATATTTACCCCCCATCACGGAAATTTCTAGTTCCGCCACTGTTTGCATGTCCAACTTATGCAGAATTCTATCTCACTAATATGAAAAAACACACACAAACACACACGGAGTATCTACAATCAGACAACTTGTATGTATTTACCTCTCCCTTCCTATTAAAGATTTCACCGGAAACAAAACCCCGTGCACTGTAAGCAGATGGACTTACAATCTATAAAACAGCAAAACATCCATCCGTTAGAAAACTTGAAAGAAAAATTGCAGTTCCAGCATAAAGAAGGGGCGAACAAATGTTCGAGGAACTAAAAAGAAAGAAAAAGAGACTGTTAGGATTCATTGTTAGTACACCCACTTGATTTGATTGATCCATGCCACGTGTCTTTTTATGGACTTTAGGACCGCATGTAATGAAGTTATACTTCAATTTTTAGACAGGTCAATTTCTAGATTTTTGTTTGTCTAGGCTGAGTATAGTTCGGTTTAACCATAGCGGTTTAGTTCTTCAAACCGAATTCTTGCCAATCTTGAACCGCCAGCATGGAGCCGCAAGTCGTTCATCAAACCGCATTATGTGGCTTTGATGAAACCGTACTTCAAGTCTTATATGGAACCTCAGATGCAAACTTGATGGAACCGCAATCAGGAAACCGCATTCTACAGTTTCTTTGAAACCGCACATCAAGTTCATCCATGGAACCGCTCCAGCACCTGGTGGAACCGCAGAGCATTTATTGAAGAATTCAAGTGTCATTTATTCCTTGAGACAAATATACGCAAGGAAGACAATATAACATACCATTTACTGCAAGCTGCCTCGACCTTGTATATCTTCCGCTTGGTATTTGAATTTGAACACACTGCCATAAATACCTCTAATCCTACCCTATTGCTATTTAGTGTCACTGAATTCGGCAGGAGTATTATAATGGATCATTGCATTAGTAAATTCAAAAATCAAAAATAAATTAAAGATCAATGCAAAGTAAATGTGCTAACCACAATCTAGTTGTTAACAGGGGAAAAAATAATTGACCAGGCAATTCTAGATTTAATATTTCTAACCCTGTTTTGACTTCTCAAATTCATACCAAACTCACTGCAATCCTTGTTCTTCTATTGATGTGCCTTTCTTTCTAGGACGCCATTCTCGCTTTGACTTGTCCCAAACAAAATGTTGCGGAAATTCGTAATACTTGTACTGTCGAGCCTCTGGATTTTCACGATTGATCTTCATCCACAGTAAAAATTGTGATTGGCTAACAGTAGGCTTACCCACAACATCCGTAAGATAATTGCCATCTTTGAAAGGAATGGTTTGGTCTCCCTCTAAATGGAAAGATAAGCGCTCTACAGCGGGTGTCCTGCAGTGGATATCAAATCCAAATATTCTCCACATCGCTTCACATCCAGAGACATATCGGCAATCGATGTATCTTTTAATTTCATCATCCACTTCAAAACCTACCCCTATTCTGTCACTTCCCTTGCTGATATACTTGAATAAGTACTTTATTGATTTGCTTTGATTACAATATTCCACGTTGATGTGAGCCTGATACTTCAATAACAGCTGTGGATTATAAGGCACTATATACCTATTATGAAGCAAATCTCCATTTTTATCTATATTAGCACCAGTGTCTCTCCTCCGATAAAGATAATATCCATTCTCGTCAACGGATGTGCCTTCATTAAAGTTTTTAGGGAAGTTCTTTGTGCATCAGGGGATTTTAGGTTAGCAACACCACAAGGACCATGCACCATATATTCTTTCACGGCCTCGTACAATTCCGGATCAGTTTCTTTATCAGGAATCTCAACACTTATACACTTGTCGACATCCTCAGCGATTAGTGCTTGGTCTTTACTTTTGAGAAACAGAAGAATATGAGCATGGGGAAGACCTTGATTTTGAAACTCCACTGTGTAAACAACTGAATAAAAAAAAATGCGCATAATTAAAATTATTGTACTAAAAAATAAAATAAAATATTAATTATTATATATAGCATCCGTCCTACTATAATTGGTAATTTTGATCAAGTCGACCAAAATTAGCAAAAAATATGGGACATATGGATAAAGTAATTATATTAACAAAAGATATTCAAATACAACACACATATATATTGTGAAAGAATTACTTACGTGCAGTAGGCTCGCCAAAAATTTTCTTTTCCTTCAAATCCTTTACCAATTCATCAAGCTTCATTTTGAACACCCTACATACAATATCAGGCCTATCTTCGGGTCTTCGCCCCTTCTTCTGAACAAATCTTGTAATCTCTGGCCACTTTGGATTGCAGGTAAATGTAATAAAGAGTGATGGATATCCTGTCCACATACAAATAGCTAATGCATCTTGGAAATTTTGAGTCATCCACCGCTGTCCACCGGTGTATGTTGACGGAAACACAACTCGTCTACCCGCAGACGATAGATCAGTATCTCCTCTTGAAACTGCATCTGTAAGTTTCCTATAAGATTCTACCCTAAGAGCGGGTTGATTATGACGAATCCACTGAAGCCTCTGTGTATCCATCATAATATAAGCATCAACCATAAACTGCTGCAGTAGTCTTCCACTTCTCATAAGTTGGGGTCCTTCTGCAGACCTCTCCTGTAGTCGGAATGATAAGAACTCTTTCAAAGAAAGGTTGGGTCGCTTTGACATTGGAGGCATATTTCTAGGAATATCAGTATAAAACTCATCTTCCCCATAAACAAACAACAATGGGTACTGAAGAGGAAGATAACATGGGTTGAACTCGTGTATTTGTTTGAAATCACCACACCGTTCCTCAACCATAATGTCTCTCACATCAGGTGAATCTTGAATATCACCCTCGATAAGAGCTGCCACTTCAGAAGTTGTAGGCAAATTATACGTTCTACCATCCTTAGATCGTTTCCCTATCAGTCGAAGTCTTACCTCACTCGAAGCTCTCAACAAAATACGATCTGCAGCTATTCTGTAAATCTTTGCATACGTCGTGTATCAATGGAAAAGTAAATATTCCAACAAAGATTCAGTGAGGAATGAATCGCATGAATACAGGTACGTACAAATCAATCTATATGACTATTTTCACTATTTATAAGCTTCCTTTTTTTTAATACTACAATCCTTTCCTTATTTAGCCTCTTTTTATTAATTAAATTCAATTAGACTTTCATAAGAATTGGTATTCAAAAATATTTATTTCCTTAATTAAAAATTTTTTTAGTAATCATCAAAATTTGGTATCAAATTGCATAGTGCCAAAATTTGAATTTCAAATTTCAAATCTTTCTATGCACATATCAGCCGAAATCTTTGCAATTTGTATTTATTTTTTTATTTATTATTTTTATGTTGAAAGCCTCAAAATGAGCTAACCAATAGAATTGTAGAAATGTACAGCGTGATATTTGAATTTGAACACACTGCCATAAATACCTCTAATCCTACCCTATTGCTATTTAGTGTCACTGAATTCGACAGAAGTATTATAATGGATCATTGCATTAGTAAATTCAAAAATCAAAAATAAATAAAAGATCAATGCAAAGTAAATGTGCTAACCACAATCTGGTTGTTAACATGGGAAGAAATAAGTGAGCAGGCAATTCTAGATTTAATCTTTCTAACCCTGTTTTGACTTCTCAAATTCATACCAAACTCACTGCAATCCTTGTTCTTCTATTCATAGCTCGGTTTGATGGTTCGGTTTCATAGCTCGGTTTGACGGTTTGGTTTAATAGCTCGGTTTAACGGTCTCAACGGTTCGACTCGGGTAGACTCGGTTTGGCTTGGTAACCCTAGACTGCAAGCTAAACCGAACCGCTCAGTTTGTTACTTTTCCAAACCGAGCTAAACCATTTATATTTAGAAACTGAGCCAAACTTTATGGCTTGGATCGGTTCGGTCTGAGACCGTGGTTTGAGACAAACCGCTGACACCCCTAGCTTTAACCCTTTAACCCCAACTAAAAAAATTCAGTTGACCCCCCTCAAACTCTTACATATATAAACTCGGTTTAACGGTCTCAACGGTTTGGCTCGGGTCGACTCGATTTGGCTTGGTACCCCCAGACCGCAATCTAAACCGAGCCGCTCAGTTTGTTACTTTTCTAAACCGAGCTAAACCATTTATATTTAGAAACTGAGCCAAACTACATGGCTTGGCTCGGTTCAGTCTCAAACCGTGGTTTGAGACAAACCGCTGACCTTTTGCTTGAGACATTTTCAAATGTTTCTTAATACTGGATATAGACATACTACTTTCATCTCATTTAAGTTACCAAAACAAAAAATAAAAGCACATTAAATGAAATAACCCATGTATTGTATTTAATGAAAATAAATAATCATTAATAAATATTTAAAGTTACATAAAAAGGAGAACAATTGGAGAAAAAAATAAAGTGAACATAGAATTCTATTTCTAATGATTTTCTTGCTTGGTGTCGACATGAGTAATGCGCGCTTGATCGATATAGTTGAGAAAAAGGAGAATGTGTCCATGAGGTAGGCCTCGTTTTTCAAACTCAACAGATTTGAATATAAAATTATAAAAGATTACCATTTTGGGGAGTCTCAAGTGAAGTGGGACGGACCAAAATGGAAATAAATCTCAAGTGAGGTGGGACGGAGGGAGTATATATATATATATATATATATATATATATAAATGAATATTTATCATTTTTTTTAATTTCAATGAAGCAACAAAAGTTTAAGGAATTCCTGGTCAAGGTTTAGTCAAATAAATCACCAATGCATCTTTGTATCGTTTTAGTCATTTCCCTTTCACATTTTCAATTAATCATTCTTCCCTCAATGAAACATCCATTTTATGATTAATTTTGATGATGTGATTTCCAGGTGAATTTTAAAGTTTTCCCCAATTAAAGACCTTTTATCATTCCCTCCATTTCAAAACATAAATGGTAACAATTAACTAATTTTTATTTTTAAGAAAAAAAAGCTTAGAAAAAATACCAAGTGTAAATAAGTAGTTTAACTGAGATTGATAGTTGGAGTAAAGCATTTAATGAGATGGTAATATATAAAGCTAATGAGTTAAATATAAGAAATACAAATCATGAACTTATTAATATGTCATTTTTCTCCTTTTGAAGGCCTCCAAAACTCATTAATTCTTGTGCATCAAAGTTATCTTGAAGTATAAGTCGGGATGGAGGGAGTATTGCTATGATCCTCCACCCACAGTCATTGAACTAATATGTACTTTTGTCTCTTATTTTTATTCATCATTTTTTGGCAAGTTATTTAAAATTTTCCTCTATTTGAAGAAGAATATCTGCTATAGGAAAACAGTTGTTCATGATCATGGTAGCTAGCTTCATAGTAACCATAATTAAATTTGAATGATATAGATCAAGGTATAACATGCGTAGTAGAACAATATTTACTATGGAAAACCTACTTACATTCTTCAAAATTTACCGATGAATAACGGTTAGAATCATCCATCTATGTTCACAAAATAAGCACGCATATTAATATCTCTGCATCAATGTAAACAAATAGAAAACTGTGAGCAGTAAACAACGTAAATGTTTATTGTTGGTTTTTGGGATTGGCAAGGATTTTAAGAGGGGAGATACCAAATAGTACATGTTTGCAGAAAGAAAGATATTTAAGGGGAATTTTTCTAACGGGAATTAAGATTATTTAACTTGAGTAGGTTAGTTTATTTTGAAAGGAATTTGAATAAGTTTGTTAAACTATCTAGATAGTTTTAACTGAATTATCATTGTATATTATCAGAAGTTTAAAGATATATGGTTTGCTTCTTTATTTTTTCACGATTAAGTAGATACAGTTAAATCTTAATAGAAATTCATTGAGTATAAATATTAGTATTCATAGATAACTGAAGGATAAATTCCATGATTGTGGAAATCTCTGTTAGTTAAAAAAAAAAGAGATCTAAAATGATTTAGTGATAAAACTCATATTTAAATTTGAATCAACTATTCTCTCGGGAAAAAAAATTGAATCAACTATTTGAAGAACAATTGTGACCGTAAATGAGTCTGATTATTTCCTTAACCGAATCTTATTCTCTTAGAAGATGTCACGTAGACTTCCACGTTATAATTTTACGGGGCAAATTGAGGATTGAGAAATGTACTATGCTATTATGAATTATAAATTATTATACAGATATTGAATTGTTGAATTTATTATATTGATATATAGGAGAGTACTAAATTAATTTGAAAGTAAAAATAAGATTCCTAATCTAATCACATGTTTATGGATTGTTGATATTGAGCGGAGATGGATGTGTTAACAATGAAAGGGAAACCATTGCCCTAAGCTGCTCCTGTAATTAAGCGACATACCAAAAGATACTCACTCCAACTTGATTTAATGTTATTAAAACTTTGCACTGAGATGAAAAAAAAATGTGTATATGAAAAATAAAATAGGAGAGGAAAAAAGTTGGTAGAGAGATTTTATTGTGAGAACGATAAGTAGGTCTTATTGTCTATTTTAAGTAATAAAATAAAGTAAGAACCTTAAATTGAGATAGGCTAATAAAAAGTAAAAACTTTAAATTGGGACGGAGGGAATAGTAAGTTTTTAAAAAAATCACAATATTATTACAAACTTGCATGTATTTATTGCTCTCATTCACATCACATACAACAATGAACCAAAAATGTACTGCTACCAAAATGGATTTTTCAAAGGAGTAACAATTGAATTTAGTTGCAAATTGATATATATACCATAGATGCACTCTTCCCTCCAACCCTGCTCATGTATACCATCCAAAATGAATTGTAATTTCAATATTGTCGAAATAATTGACCCGCGCCTTTGTCAATGTGTTAGTTGAGCCATTGTTCTTGATAAACACACAATTAAATACCACTAAGAAATCCAATTAATGGACCCATATAATACAAATCCTATTCAAATCCAACAAAATTTCTGAAAAAAACCAAAGCTAATTAAAATTAGTACTATTCAGCAACATAAAATAATTTCAAATAGATTGAAGAAAAAAACAAACAAACTGGAACTATGAAGCACAAAAACATGATTGAAACAGATGGGAGAATAAAAAGGAAAAAACTTGGAATTACCTTCATTGAGTGGATGTTCCTGCTGCAAATGTAAATGAAAATGACGGAATGAATAAATAGAACCGAGTTTCTCTTTGGCCCGTAAGTAATATTTTGAAATTTTGATAAATATAGAAGGAGATAATTTGATTGACAAATATTGAACAATTTAGAAAATTAATTTGATTGATTATTGAGATTAGAAAATTTACACAAAGATAGATATTTGATCAATCTTTCCTGCACTTAGAATAATAAAATATAAATTCAAATTTCAAATCTTATCTTTTAATTTTGTAAATTTTGAATTTCAAATTACCAATCTTAATTGATTCAACCGAGTTTTGTAGAAGGTTTTTTTTTTTGTTTTTTGTTTTTTTTTTTTTTTTTTTTTTTTTTATGTTGAAAGCCTCAAAACGTGCTGACCAATAGAATGTTAGAATGGTGCCAAGTGGTATTATGAGGTGACTGAATGTGAGAGCAGGAAATGTTTCTGCTTTCATATTATATATAGATGAGAGGTAGACATATACTTTGACACGGAGGGAGAACTTGTTGTTATGATCTGATGATCCATTGTCCTTTAAGCCTGACATGTAAAAACCCTATCTAAGTTGGAGGCCTAGAAAGGAAAAGCCCATTAAACAGAAAACATCATTTAATTTTACAATTGAAAATTGTCAAATTCTAAAAAACAAAAAAACAAAAAAAAAAACACACGTTTTTTCTATGTTTTTTTAAAAAAACTTGTTTTTGACATGCCAATGTTCAAGGTTCTAAAAAGCGCGGGGCGGTTGCTAGGTGCCGCAGCAGGGCCTAGCGCCTAGGCGGGGTCTAAACGGACTTAGGCGGGGCCGAGAATTCAGAAATAATTATAATATCTTAGGCGGGACTTAGGCGTTTTATGAACGCCTAGCGACTAGGCGGCCTAAACGGGCGTCTTTTAGAACACTGCCAGTGTTAGTGTAAGAAAGTGTCGGTGTACAAAATGTCAATGTAAAAGGTGTCAGTGTAAAAAAATATCAGTGTCAAAAAATACCAGCTTAGCATGCTTTTAAAACAATAATACAAGCTTCGAGGAGGATGTCACATGGTAAATTGGTATCGGGTACTCCTTAATTTTCTTGCAGAAGAAATAAAATTAAAATTAAATTTAAAATTAAAATTAAAATTAAAATAATGTTATTCCTTTTCTCCAGATTGCCGAAATCAAGAAGAGATGCAGTGTGTTTTGACAAATACTGTGTACAGATTAGCATGCTTTTAGCTAATTAATAAATTTCTGATAGTTTTATTTGTACGGTTTTAATGATTAATTAGTTAGAGTAACCACTAACCTTGAAGAAGCTGCCCCAAAAGTCAAGCCAGAATCCTATGGCTATGGCTAAAACATGCATCTTCCTAAATCTATACTTATACCCTCTCCCAGAAAGAGTAACTGGTTTTCTGCCCCTCGTATTATGGCCCCAAAATCAATTTGACACTCATACTATTGAAACACTAAATGTATGATGCGTACTATTGTTTTATATACAAAATTAACCAACATTTTATTCAGTCGTTAACTTTTTCTAACACACATTATTTTTTCTAATGAGCATTAATTTATTTTAACGAATGTTAATAATTTAACACAATTTTAACTTACCTAAATGACAGAACTACCCCTAAGACCCAAACAAAACCCACCCTCCCCTCCCTCCCCCGACACACAACGCGCACACACACTTTCTCTCTTTACCTTCCCCACTTCCGGCAACCCCTCCCCACCTCCGGCGACACCACCACTCCCCTAACCCCGGCGACCCTGGAATGCATGCAACTGATAATTGAAGAATGTTTTGGGGATAGTCTTGGAGCGCTTTTGATAAGATAAAGCCAATTAAAGGGATCTGAAATAGGAGATTTTCGTCAGTCTTTTTCTGACGACCATATCTCCCTCTCCGGTAAATAGTTTTCAGATCCCAACGGTCAGTATGTGCGCCTAGGTGTCGTGAAACTGCTCCAGAAATTTGAAGACGATCCAACGGTTAATGAATCGGGAAATTGATTTTTTCTGGACCAGATCGAGAAAGTGACATGATTCGATTTTGCTTCGATTTTTGGCCTTTTGGCCGGAATTTTCCCAGGTTTTCTTGCTCTTGGCCGGCGCCTAGGTTTAAGGTAGGTGCGTTCATGGCTAGGAAGGGGATTGGTACAGATTTTTTTGGTGTGGAAGGTGTAAATGGGAGCTCAAATCCTAATTTGCAAGGAGGGGGGTCGATTGGTGTTGGGGATGCCTCTAATCCATCAATGGTGGAGTTGGTTGGGTGGAGTGGTGACTGGTTGTGATGGTTTGTGGGGGTGGTGATGGGGGCGGTTTTGGGCTGCGAAGGGTGGGGTGGATGTTGGGTTTGGGAAGATGATGGAGATAACAAAAGTTAATTTTGTTAACATAAATTATTAACATCCGTTAAAATAAATTAGTGCTCGTTAGAAAAAATAACGTGTGTTAGAAAAAGTTAACGACTGAATAAAATGTTGGTTAATTTTGTATATAAAACAATTGTACGCATCATACATTTAGTGTTTCAATAGTATGAGTGTCAAATTGATGTTGGGACCATAGTACGAGGGGCAGAAAAGCAGTTTACTCCTCCCAGAGAAAGAAAGTTCACTTTGGATTTTTGACGATCAATACATGTGAACTTTGACCAAAGACTATTATCAATCTAATCATCTTAATAAAATTATAAAATTTGTCATTGATAAATCACTTGATGATTAATCAATCATAAGTTTTAGAATTTCACAAAAATTGTTGGATTGACTTTTATATTTAGTCAAAGTTCACTTGTAATGACCATCAAAAGTCAAAAGTGGACCATCTTTCTGGGATAGAAAGAGTAGTATTTTAAAGTTGGTGAAACCATTCATAGGAATGACACGTAAGCAAAAAATATGTTTTTCTTGATGACCTTTGCAATCATGGAGGCTTTTGGCATTCTCCTACCTAGGTTAAAATAATAGGTAATAACCATAGATATGATAGTAGGTAATTTAGTGATTCTATAAGAAGAAATTGATATCTAATAGAATATATACTTTTATATATAGAGTATTAGATTAGGTAGACATATACTCTTATATATAGGGTAGTATTTGACTAGGTAGTTCGTGGTGCATTCAAGAACATTAAGATCACTTAGAAGTGACTTTTCAATTTTCTACTGATCAAATTCACAATTCAATGCTTTTGAACCGTTTATGTATTCCAAGAGACTACATATTATTAAAAGCCATTGAATTGTGATGGAATACTTAAAGTAAGTGATTTTAAATTATAGAAAGTGAAAAGAGAGATTGAAATCTATACTTATAGTATTTTAAAGTTGGTGAAATCAACCATAAGAATGACACATAAGCCACAAATGTGTTTTTCTTGATGTAAAGGATGCCATGTAATATGACCTTTCCAATCTTGGAAGCTTTTGACATTCTCCTACCTAGATTAAAATAAAATGTAATAACTATAGATATGAAACTAGGTAATTTAGTGATTCTATAAGAAGAAGAGAATGATATATAATAGAACATATACTCTTATATACGTAGACAGTATTAGACTAGGTAGGTCATATTTAATAGAACATATACTCTTATATATAGAGTATTAGACTAGGTAGTTAGTGGATGCATTAAAAAATAATAAGATCATTAAGAAGTGACTTTTCAATTTTCAACTAATCAAATTTTCATAATTCAATGGCTTTGAATAAACAATAAGATCATTAAGAAGTGACTTTTCAGTTTCCAACTAATCAAATATTCATAATTCAATGGCTTTGAATACCATGCATTGTTTCAAGTTGGTGCATGAATTACAAAAGAACCTGATAAAGAATATGAAAGATTAGATATATTTATTTAAAACAAATCTTTTGCATTTCCCCATTTAATACCAACATTAATTTGAAGATAAAAAGATCTAAATGACTCTTCACTTTGGATGGCAGATGGTCTTTGCGGGGAATATAAAAAAATAGAAAGAAAAAATTGTTTTTATTGTTGTATGATATTATAGACTTCCTCCTACTTCTTTTCTTCTTTAAACATTCATGTCATTTGTTTCCACAATTTATTTAACATTCTCTCTCTATATCTATGTACTATATGATTTTTGCTTTAACTATTTTCTCATTTATTTTTTCCGTTTTTCTCTCATTAGGTTTGGGAAGAACATTTTTGGACAATTGGATGAGGAAGAAAACATTTGTTTGATTGATAAAAATTGCAACAGTGAGCAAGTTTCAGCTCTACATTTTTGCATATATTATCTTATTGAATTTTCAATTATCTTTCGATATTACTATTACCTCCGTCCAATTTTTTTTTTATTCTATTCATCAAAAGAAAAAATATATTTATTTTGAGACGGAGAAATTATGAGTTTATTTTATCCATCAACATGTGTATTTCAATAATTTATTGAAAAAAGTTATTTATAATAGTATTGTCATGATTTATTATGTTATTTTGAATACATATATGTCCTTAATTTTCATTAGTGATTTTTTTTTTTCTGTTTTCTTCTCTCTCTCTCTCTCTCTTTCTCTCTCTCCCTCTCTCTCTCTCTCCCTCTTTCTCTTTTGAAGATTGAAATATAAGGAGGTTATTCAAAGTTGTCGCATGCAAGCGGCCACCATTGCACATATTTATCAACCAAGCAATGCAATGCGTTTGTGATACTATTGCTCAAAACTCAAGCTTGAGGTATATTATACTACTTTTTGTCTCCAAAAAATCTTTGAATTTATTTCTTTCAAAAAAAAATGTTTGAATTTATTCTTAACTAAGAAAGAAAATGAGTTCATTTTAGGACGAAAAAAGTATTTTACATTTTTTGTAACTCATTTGTCTTTCTATTGTTGTAAATTGAATGTTTGAAATTGATATAATTGGCTACTCAAGTTCTTGGTTATATAACATGAAAGCTCATTTTTTTCCAATTATTTTCCTCACATTAATTTTTTGTTGCATTTTTTTTGTGTTATAATATGTGTTTATTGCTATGTCTATATATTTAGCTTTTATCATAAATTTATTTAAGAGTTATTATTATATATATTTTTTATGTTTACTAACTTTAATTCATTCTTGATTTTTTATTGCAAATCATTATGTTTTAGAGTAGTTGGATTTGAATGGTCAATGCAATGTGAATGTAATCATTCATGGCATGATGGAAATACTTAATTTAATTCATCTTGATTTTAATGCAGATTATGTATATATAAACATAATACAATTGCAAGTATTATGTTGCAAAAATGGGTTACTATATTAATTGAACTCCACATCTATTTTCAATTAGAATTTTATTATTTATTTATTTATTTATTTATTAAATTTATTATTGTTTAGTGATTCAATTTTTTAGGGTTAATGACAATTTAGACCCTGAAGTATGATACCACCCTTCCAAGCGAGCTCTGGATGTCTTTTTTCGCCAGATCAGATCCCGAGGTAATTTATTTTCGCCAGTTAGGACCTTTTTGACGGAATCTGTCAAAAATCCCCGTTAAGTCGTCACGTGCTGCTCACGTGACATTTTTGTGAGGGCATTTTGGGCAAACGAAGTTGTTATTTACAATTTAGACCCTGAAGTATGTTACCACCCTTTCAATCGAGCCCTGACTGTCTTTTTTCGCCAGATCAGACCTTGGGGTAATTTATTTTTCGCCAGTTAGGGTCTTTTTGACGGAATTCGTTAAAAACTCAGTTAAAAAGCATGTGCCAAGCACGTGACTAACAGAATTGGGTAGTTTGAATTGCGATTAAGTTTGAAGGGGTTATAAATGACATCTTCAAAAAACGAGGGGTGGAAAAAAAAACTATATCCCACCTGCCCTCCTCCGTCCCACACACACGCACACATTCGCACACACGCACAGGTTCGGTGAGTTTGTTGCCTTTTTAACATGTTAAAGATTACGACGGTAAGGTTAAGTACGACGAGAACGGCGATGAAATCGATCTGGTTGAAACGTCGGGGAGGGAGGAAACGGTGATTCTCCATTTCGTATCCGCCGATACGCCAATGTCGGTTCCTAAATAAGTAGTCAGGCTTCTCGCAATGGCGGCGTTAGAGAAGACGTAGTCCATCATGAGATTCACGCCGGTTAAAAAGGCAACAAACTTACCGAACGTTTGCGTGTGTGCGAGTGTGTGTTTGTGACGAATGAGGAAGAAGGTGGGATATAGTTTTTTTTCCATCCCTTGTTTTTTAAAGATGTCATTTATAACCCCTTCAAACTTAATCGCAATTCAAACTACCCAATTCCGTTAGTCACATGTTTTAGCAGATGATTTAGCACATGATTTTTAACGAATTACGTAAAAAAAGCCCTAACTGGCGAAAATAAATTACCCTACGGTGTGATCTGGCGAAAAAAGACAGTCAAGGCTCGATTGGAAGGGTGGTAACATACTTCAGGGTCTAAATTGCAATTAACAACTTCGTTTGCCTAAAATGCCCTCTCAAAAATGTCACGTGAGCAGCACGTGATGACTTAACGGGGATTTTTGACAGATTCCGTCAAAAAGGTCCTAACTGGCGAAAATAAATTACCCCAGGGTCTGATCTGATGAAAAAAGACATCTAGGGCTCGCTTGGAAGGGTGGTATCATACTTCAGGGTCTAAATTGTCATTAATCCATTTTTTTTATGGCAATACTTATTTTACTTCATTTGTCTTTTAATACTAAAAAGAGATAATAATTCAACATCTATTTCAAAGGCTTAAAATATAGATTGCCAAATATCTCATTAGGCATAATTCAATTTTGTACCTATTTCGTCTTGAAAAGATAGTATTTTTTTAATCTATCTATCTATATATAATATAGGAGAGTTTTTATGAGATCACACATTAAGCCACATGGAATTCCATGTGAAATTCTACTTATCACCATCCAATAAGCTTGTGATACCTATGTTGACATTGCATCATAATTCAAACTAGTAGGTAACCCGTGCTTTGCACGGAAAACCAATTTGTCAGATTTTTGCTATTTTTTTTTTTTTTTTTTTTTGCTATTTTTATTTAATAAAGAAACATAATATTTTTGGGTATATAATTATATTGTATATGAATTAAAACATTTCCATACAAATTTAGGACAATTGTGTTAATTTTTTTTAGCTTTTGTTACATATAATTTATATTTATTATGATAATTAAAACTTGAAATTAAATATGATTTATTATTATTATGAATTAACTTTTAATTCTATACATGATTGACTTAATAATATTAGCTATTGGCCAATAAATTATTTTTTATTATATATACACATTATAATTAGTAAATATAAAAGTCTATAGTGTACATATAATGTGTTAGTAGAATAATAAATTAATTAACTAATAATATTAATAGTAATAATTTTTATATCTAGTAACTGTTATGATTAATTAATACTCCCTTTTTTAGAGTAAAAGTCCTACTTTTCTTATGCACACTTATTAAAAAATAATAGAAAATGGGTAAACATTGCAGGTGGGCTGATAATATAGATGTCCAAAACACAATTCATAGTGCAAGTGGACAATATATAAGTTAGTAAGTTTGGTCTTTTTGTAATTATAGAAGCATTAGAAAGAAAATATAGTCCAAAACACTATTAATCTTTTCTTATAATTTGTCAATTTGAGAAAGACTCTCTGGAATATATTAAAATAGAAAGTAGAACTCTAACTCTTAGACGGAGTGAGTACTGCTAATACTAAATATTAGCATATATTGTATAATTATTAACTGATACTATTAATAATAGTTAATTTATATAACAATTATGGTTAACTAATACTATTATTAATAGCAATAATTAATATATATATATATATATATATTATATATATATATATATATATATATGATAAAAATTATGATTAACTAATACTATTAATTAATAATAATTTTAAATTATTTAATAATTAACTATGATTAAAAATATATAAAATATAATAATAGTTTACTATTAATAATTAATTATTATTTTTAATAAATATTAGCTAATACTATTAATTACTACATAAGGTAACTACTATAGTTAACTATTGTTAACTATTATAGTTAACTATTACTAATAATAGTAAGAGTTAACTTTAATAGTTAACTATTATAGTAACTATTACTATTATTAGTAATAGTTAACTATTACTAATAATAGTAATAGTTACTATAATAGTTAACTATAACAGTTACCCTATATAGTAACTAATAGTATTAGCTAATACTATTAGCTAAGAAAAAGAATTTGAAAAGTCACATATTTATGTTGGTAGGATTGAAGTGGCATCACAATATGCAAGTTTTTCTATAATTTTTTCACATGTCAACACTATAACTCTCCTCACCAACTTTAATATATATATATATAGATTTCAAATTGCCTAAGATATAGCAACAAAAAATACTTTTCAATTTAAGTAATTTAAAATAAATAATTTAAGTATCCATCATATTTACTTAAATTAAATATGACTTGACACAATTGCCCTTCAATATATTGTCTAGATTTATTAATAATTTATGTTTAAACTCTTTATTTAAGTGAAAAACTATCAAGACTTGCTAATTTCAAATTTTAGACTATTACATCATCATATTTATAGTATTTATCTCATTAAATTAAATTAAATTAAATTTTAATATGTATCATTATTTATAATCCTTAAATAATTAATTTTAATAAGCTCCATCGATTATCGATGGGCTACTTACTAGTTGTTAAAATAAGTAAATTTTGACTAAATATTAGTATTATTAATCATATCATTTCAATAAAAATTTAAAATTAATTATTTATAAATTAATTAGAAGTTTCTATATTATGTTTTTTAAAATTTTAATAAAAATAAATTTATTGCTAACATATTTGATCAAAATGCAATTGTCCATAAATAAACAGTCATGAAAAATCTTGGAAAAAATACTCCCTCCGTCTCTAGTTAGTGTGGACCAAATTTTTGGGCACACAAATTAAGAAAAATAAGAGAGATAAATAATAGAAGGAGGTGTTTGTGAGTATGAAAAATAAATAGGAGGGACAATGAGTGGGAGGAATAGTAAATTGATTGGTGTTTGTGAGTGTAAATGTAAAACAAGAGAGAGAATGAGTGAGAAGAATAGTAAAGATTCTTTGCTATTTTGGGTAGTCCACACTAACTTGAGACGGACCAAAAAGAAAAGAAGTTCACACTAACCTGAGACGGATGGAGTATTCTTTTGTGGAAACAAACATTCATGAGACCTAAATACTGGATTCATTTTGGGAGAATCGACATTTCTTTGGTAAGCCTAAAATCTGCGTATGTGCTCCCCGCATTTCTGATTAAAGAAAAGAAAAGCATACTGATCCGGCCATCCCTTTAACATCTATCTAATAATTAATTATAATGAAAAAAAAATTCTCATAACAAAAATTATGTCTCAGAACTAAGGTTCTTACTTTCGTTTTTGGTTGGTTCCATGTTAAGTTTTTTAGTTGCTTTATTACTTAAAATAGACAATAGGACACTTTTGTCATTCTCATAACAAAAATTCTCTACCCCCTTTCTCTCTCACTACTTTTCATACTCATAACAATTACTATTTTTTTTAATCTCCGTGTAAAGTCAAACTAAAAACATTAATTCGGGACGGAGAGACTAAAATGAGACATGACTTTCAAATTTCAACATTTAGGGTTTAAGTGACAAAAAATTAGATAAAAAAAAGGTTTTTTATACGAATTCCGTAAAAAAAAAAATTAAGTTACACAATAGTATTTTTTTTAAAACCGACCACTTTACCCCCTTCCTATCAATGAACGTTAGAAATTTTGCCAAAATTTATTTTAAGAAAATTCAGTTATGTCTCATGTGCATTGAATCATATTTGAGGAAGGAATTTCAGCTATTTTTTACAAACTACACTACACTTGATTATTATTAATTATTTTTCTAAAAATGAGATTTTTTGGAACAACCCAAAAATTAGAAACATAATTTTCTATTTAAGTGGATTGAGTCATAAATATAAGACAAACTAAGAAGAACATTCTCATGTTCATGACGTAAAATATATTACAAGCATCCCACTCGTAAATCATTTGAAATACTCCCTCTGTTTGTTTCAGAAAGATAGTTTCATTTTGATTTTTTTTTTTGTATTGCTTCCTTTGTATTTATAAAAATATTGAACACATGGTAAATTAACCCCTACTTTGTGAAATTCTTGTGAAGCTTATTTACGCTCGTTTTAGTGTAAAATGCGTTTTATCTTTTATGCAAACTCATATTTTTCATATTTTAGTGTAAAACAATTTGAGGAGGACTGCTGTGCGACCGCCGCACGCTGTGCGACGGCGCCAGCCAGCCTTTTCATTTTTTTTTCATTTTTTTCCCTGCCATTTTTTGTTTGCCAGCAAAAGTAACACTTTTTATGAGGAATGTAACATTTTTTTTTTCAAAAAAAATATTTATATTATTTTGCGAAATTGATGTTACATCTTACAATAAAGTGTTACTTTTTTAAGACCAAACTATTACGTTTTTCATAAGAAAGTATTACATTTTCTAATCACAAAAAATTATTATATTATTTGCGAAACTGCTGTTACATCTTACAATAAAAAAATGTTACTTTTTTAAGACCAAACTGTTACTTTCTTCATAAGAAAGTGTTACATTTTATTATGACGAGCAGCTCACTTGTTTTTGTATGTTAAAAAATATATTTTTTTTAAAAAAATAAACCATATCATGATCTATGTAGTTTTATTCGCCTCGTCGAGACGAACACAACGGTATTTTTTTTTAAAAAAAAATCGACTTCAAAATCTCAAGATATAGCATTTTAAAATTATTGGATTTTTTTTTTTTAACACACACGTGGATTTTGGATTTTGGGAAAGGGGGGCGGCCGTCTCACGCGCCGTCTCACGGCGTGAGACGGTCGCATATAAGTTTTGTTCAAACAATTTTTTCATATGACTGACTCCTACTTTTTTGAATAATCAAATATAAAAAACCTAAATTTTGAAAATAATGTATTACCGCTCACTAAAAAAAAAAAAACTCATTTCTCTTAAATACAGTACGGTTGCAATGCAAGTATTTGGACAGTAATCGTATACGGGTATGCACGACTTAGAACTGCTACAATGAGAGTTGGGTTCACCCGTTCAACAATGTAAAAATCAAACAACGTTTGTAAAACGTTTGGCACACAATGTAAAACGTTCACTATAAGAATATAAAAAAAATTGTTTTGTACAACGTGGAGCTAAGACGGGAAGTAACACATTATATGATATATTTTTTTTTTATATATTCAGTAGTTAACAGTTTACATTGTGTATAAGATATTTTACAAACGTTGTATCATTTTCATATCGTTAGACGGTTGGACCTAATTCCGTTGTAGCGGTTCCGCTACAGGGTGCATAAGTGGCATTGTGGCAATTTGGATATAAGTTGCCGTATTGAAGGTCATAAATTTATGTAACCGTCCCTTTGCATCTACTCCTACTATTTCTATTTCTGCGCGCATCATCACCATTCCCAATCCTTTCTCTCCAGTCTCCCTCATTAATAATCATCGTCTCTCTCTCCTCTTCACACACACACACACACACTCTTTCACACAATAAGCACAGAGAAAAAAAGAGAAAAATAAAAATGGAAGACCTCAAACCTCCCAAGAAAGACAATGGCGAAAACACCAGACCAGACCTCGACAACCTTGACAATAGAGAAACCCACACTCACCACGATTTCATCACATTTCCGACGACTTCGACAGCGCTTGCTCCACCCCCTACGTCAGCGCTCCTTCCAGCCCCGGCCGTGGCTCGAGCGGCGGAGGCGGTGGATTCTTCTATAGCGCTCCTGCCAGCCCCATGCATTTCATCCTCTCTACCTCCTCCAATCACACCTCTACATCTACTCATGCGTCAACGTCCGTCTCTAGCTCGTTTGAATTTGAGTTTTCTGGAAGGTACGCCACGACTGGCACGGCCTCCTCCGGATCAATGAGTTCCGCCGACGAGCTTTTTCTGAACGGAAAAATCCGGCCGATGAAGCTGTCTTCACACCTCCAACGACCTCAAATGCTTGCTCCGTTAATCGATCTGGACGAAATCGACGGTGAAGAAGGCGTCGACGGCAATGACGACAAGGCTATGCGAGGCCGAGATTTGAAGTATCGTGACAGATCCAAGTCGTTGCGGAGAAGAACCAGATCAATGTCGCCGTTGAGACCAGTGCTTTCCAATGGCTTGAATACATCGACGACGAGAAGGAAGCCAGAGAGGTTAATGAATCAGAAGGACGTTTCAGAAACAAAACAGAGCGGCGCCGGGGGAGCCGAGAGCGAAACGCCGGCATCCGGTGCATCTTCCAGGTCCTCATCAGTCGGTCGGAACTCGAAAACGGGGTATTCTTAAAGGAATTTCTATACAGAAGCAAATCCGAAGGACGAAAACAGCACCAGCAACGGTCACAAGTTCTGTCGTCATTATCATTCACTCCGGCGAAAGATAAGAAAACTCCGACCGATTCAACTAAAACCCACAGTACCACCGCCCACCGCGAACCACCCCGGACACTACGGCAAAAGGAAAAGAAGCTCCGGCGAAGAAGGCGGTGAACGGAATAGGCGGGAAAAGGAGAATAGCAAGGTCAGCGCACGAGCTGCATTACGCAGCAAATCGGGCGCAGTCGGAGGAGATGAGGAGGAAAACGTATTTGCCGTACCGGCAAGGTTGCTGGGTGTGTTTAGGGTTCAGTTCGAAAAGCTATGGAGCAATGAACGGATTGCAAGAGCTTTGAATCCGGTTTCATCAGGTAAGTGCGTCGTTGAATCCGTCTTATGGGATTTGAGATGTAAAATGTACAGTAATTATTTTTTGTTAATTATTTGGCAATATTCTGTTGATGAACTGATGATGTACTTATTGTTGATCATGATCACATTGTTGAAAAGAGAAAATATTGCTGTGCTTTTATATTTACTCCAATTGTTGTAGCTTACTATTCGGCTTGGCAGCTCCATAATAAATACTCCTTCCGTGCCAAAACAACTTGCACCATTTTGACCAAAATGGTCAACTTAAGTGCAATTTGATCAAGACTTTATAAAAAAAAATTGATGATCTAATAAAAACTTAAAATATGTTATTAACTCGCCATCAAAAATATTATAGATAACAATTTTTAGATTTAATTTGAATCATCAAATCTTTTACAAAGTGAAGTCAAAGTGTTACTAATTTGACTAATTTTGGTCAAACTGTGCAAGTTGGTTTGGGACAGAGCAAGTTTTTTTGGGACGGAGGGAGTCCCTCCGTCCCATTTTAAGAGTTAAAAATGGGTGGGTTCAAGAATTAAAGTGGGTTCAAGAATTAAAGAAAATGAGATGTGTTATGAGTGTTGATAGTTGGGTAAGAGAGATAAAGTGGGGTAGAGAAGAGTAGTGGATAATTGTTGTGAGTATGACA
>JAOWBW010001494.1:195840-230607 GCA_026119855.1 Campanula takesimana
CAGAAGATTCATTGAGGGGTTTTCTAAGATTGCTACACCTTGACTCAGTTGACTCGAAAGAATGTGCCATATGTGTGGGATGACAAATGTCAGTTAGTTTTGAAGAATTAAAGAAAAGTTGCCACCGCTCCTATTCTTGCATTGCTAATGGAAATGATGAATTGGTAATTTATAGTGATGCTTCAAAAGAAGGCTCCGGGTGTGTTCTAATGCAAAGTGGGAAGGTAATTGCGTATGCTTCAAGAAAGTTAACTCCTAGTGAGAAGAATTATCCTACCCATGACATGGAGCTTGCAGCTATTGTTTTTGGCGTTACACAAATGGAAGCATTATCTATATGGAGCAAAGTTTGAGATTTTCACAGATCATCGAGTTTGAAGTATCTTTTCTCCCAGAAAGAGTTGAATAATAGACAAGAATATGGATGGGGCTGTTGAAGGATTATGATTGCACCATTTCTTATCATCCGGGCAAGGCCAATGTGGTAGCTGATGCTATTAGCCGGAAGTCTTATGTAGCTTCATTGATGATACGGGAATGGAAGATGTTAGTAGATGCTCGAGATTTGGTGTCCTTATGAGTCGAGGCTGGGGCTATATTTGCGAATATCATAGTATTGCCAACCTTAATTCAAAATAATCAAAGATGCTCAGAAAGATGACCCGAGTTAGTAAAGATTATGGGAAAAATCAAAGATGGCAGATTTGAAGACTTTTCTCTCAGTTCATAAGGAGTATTGACTTTCAGAGGTAGATTGTGTGTTCCAATGTTGATGGGATTAAACTTCAGTTCTCGAGGAAGGCCATAAGTCGAGTATACTATTCATCCGGGGAGTACCAAAATCTATCAAGATTTGAAGCAACAATTTTGGTGGAACAACATGAAGCGGGAAATAGCGGATTATGTGTCGAAGTGTTTGACTTGTCAACAAGTGAAAGCTGACAATCAAAGGCCTGCGGGATTGCTTCAACCATTAGAGATTCCGAATGGAATGGGTACATGTTACTATGGACTTTGTGACAGGGTTACCTCGTACTCGGAGAAGGCATGATGCAGTTTGGGTGATCGTAGACAGATTGACAAAGTCTTCTCATTTCTTACCTATTGAGATGGTTATTCGATGGAAAGGCTTTCTACTTTTTGTACATTAATGAGATATTAAGGTTGCACGGAGTTCCAGTTAGCATTGTTTTTTTATCGTGATCCTAGATTTACTTCTCGGTTTTGGCAAGCATTTTAGAAGGCTTTGGGTTCAGAATTGAGATTCAGTACTGCTTTTCATCCTCAAACAGATGACCAGTCAGAAAGGACCATTCAGATTCTTGAGGATATGTTGAGAGCTTGTTCAGTTGATTTTGCAGATTCTTGGGATATTCATTTGCCTCTCGTAGAATTTGCTTATAACAACAGTTTTCAGTCGAGTATTGGGATGGCTCCTTATGAAGCATTGTATGGAAGAAAGTGTCGTTCACCTATTTGTTGGGATGAAGTTGGGGAAGCAAAGATTTGGGGTATTGATATGGTTAATGACTCAGTTGAGAAGGTTAAGCTTATTCGGGATCGATTGACTATTGCTCAGAGTCGTCAGAAGAGTTATGCTGATCACCGGAGGCGAGACCTTGAGTTTGAAAAGGGTGACTTTGTGTTTTTTGAAAGTTTCTCCAAAGGTGGGAATTAAAAGATATGGGAAGAAAGGCAAGCTAGCACCAAGGTTCGTAGGTCCTTTTGAGATTTGGAAAGGGTGGACTCGAGCTTATAGTCTTGCGTTACCTCCTTCTCTTGACAAGATTCATAATGTGTTCCATGTTTCTATGCTTCGAAAGTATGTGTATGATCCTTCTCATGTGTTGTCTGAGATACCTGAGGATATTGAACCCAGTATGTCTTATGAGGAACATCCAGTTCAGGTGATTGATTCTAAAGTTCAAGAATTGAGAACTAAGAGTATTCCTCTTGTTAGAGTTGTATGGAGGAACCATAATGTGGAAGAATCAACTTGGAGCTTCGGGATGAAATGGAGAGGAAATATCCTTGGTTATTTAATTTGTTTGGTAAGTTATTCTAAAATTCGGGACGAATTTTCTTTAAGGGGAGTGACTGTAACGACCCCAAAACCCGTCCCTATTTATTTTATATTTTTGGGAATTTTTAATTTGACATTATATGTGCATTTTATGTGTTGCATCATATTTTATGATTTGCATATCTTATTTGATTATTTGTGTTATTTACTTAGTTAGTAATAATAAAGGTTAAAGGAGTTAAATGATTAAGTTGAACTTTAGGGTCCTTTGTGAAAATATAAGTTAAGGGGCTTAAGTGTTGAAATGAAATTTGAGTGACCCAAATGTAATTTTTGGGTAAAAATCTCATATAACTAGTTGCTTCTCCATCTCTCTCTCCGTGTGAACTTTTCTTCTGCAACTTTCTCTCGTTCAACTAGGGTTAAAAGAAAAGGTAAGTTCAAACTCATTTTGATTTAATTCTTTTTATTAACTTATCCGTTTTAAAAACTAATTATATAAAATGATCAGGGCGTCGAGTAGGTCATTTCTACCCGAACAACTTATTTCAGCGATACTTTTTCTGGAAATAGGTAAGTTACTAAATTCCCCTTTAAATATTAAATGGTCATATATGCTATACTTGATACTTGTACTTGTTAATTTTGTGATTTGAATTATTTGTGATACTTGTATTTTTGGGACAAAGTGAGTATTTGGTATGGTTGGTTTTGATGGGTTGAAAGGTTAAGTTGTATAGCCAAGTTGTGTTATAAACGTTTTAGTAATGTAAGTGTAGATACCCCGGAATCACGGCTTGGCTAGAGCGGTGAATTATCCTAGGATGTCTAACTTGTTTTGATTGTTTAGAGTCGCCACCTATGTTTTTAAAGGAACAATAAGAAAAACCTAGAAATAGCCTAATTTATGTACAAAACCAGAGATTCGGGAGAGAAGGATTCGGGGGTTTAGGTGACGGAGTGGGAAGTACTTAACACCCACTCCGCCCCGCTTACGCGGGTCTTGCTACTATTGGTGTTCTACTATTTACATGTCCTTCAATTATTAAATAGAAAGGTGTGCTAACAATTGTGATGAGGAGAAAAGGGGAAATAAATAGAATTGTTTTATTTATTTAATGATAAAGATTACATGTAACAAGTAATGTTAAAGAATTACATTAAGAGATGAAGAGAAATTAACATGGTGAATTAAAGTTAAGATTAAAATGTAGAGGGGGAGATAACCTTAACTAACTTCAATATGTGAAGTAGTCATGTTGGTCATGTCCCATTAATGGGGATTGCATACATCAAGAAGAAGAAACAAAGGAAGAAAATGGAGTTGTACCTTGAGAAGAGGACTTGGAACCTTGACTTGAAAGTGTTGTTGTTGTAATGAATTGTTGTAGAACAATTTGTTGTATAAAAACTCTTGTCGGAGAATTTGTGTAGAGAATTGTGTATAGTGTAGCTGTAGTGAAAATGTGAGATTAAGGTTCCAAAGAGTGTAAAAAAAGTCCCTTTCTAAGGTAGAAGATGATGTTTTTATAGGTAAAAAGAGAGGGAAATGATGGAGGGAATTGGTCATCCATTGAAATGGAATGGGGCCATCACAAATAAGATAAATGATAAATGAAAATAAAGAAATAAAAGAATCAAATAATAAAAAGAAATATTAGTTTTTTGGAAAATGCTAGAATTTGGGATTGGGAGTTAATGAGAAAAAGGGGGGATGAATGTGGATGAGAAAGAGGTCTTTTGTGATCAAGAAAGAATGTTGCAAATAAGAAAAGGGAGGGAAATAAGGTGCAATTCCGTTACTGCCAAAATGGGAAGCGCGCGAGTCCGGCTTTTGGGGCGGGACGCGCGCGCGGCTCACTGACAGTTCCGGAAGCGCCCGCGGGTGAAAATGACAGAATGAACAGAAATGACTCTAAAGTTAATTCTGTTATGCAGTTTAGTTCCAAAACTAACGGAATCAGTTAGGACTAACCGAAGTGACAGAAATTAATAAAAATAAGTTAAATAAAAATACTATGTATGCAATCGGGTGAGAGGTACAAGACGGGGTGTCTACAGTAAGTACTATACTTTTGGGATGGTGAAACGAAGGGAGTAAAATTAGCAAGTTTTAGGCTTGGCGGGTGTGTTGGGCGGCCGCCAAATAGGGCGTGCGGCCGCACACTTATCTGGAAGATTTTTGTCTTGGAACAGAGTGTTTTGGGCGCCGCACAGGCTGGTGTGGGCGACCGCCCAAGGTTGCTGAAAAAATTAAGTGTTCCATTTCAAGTGATTTAAAGTTCAAGTTTGGGTTAGGTCTTAGGTGTATATCCTAGAGTACCTAGAGGGTTGTTGTGGAACACCTAGTGTTTGAAATTGTTCCTTTGTGACAATATGTGTTGTGGAATTTGATTAAACGTTGATTGGTTTGGTGAACATCTTTTGATGTGAATTGGATTGGTTCATCTTTGTGATGTGTTTTGCTTATTCCTTACTTTGGAATCATTGCCCCTGGTTGTTGTTTAAGGCAAGTATTCATTACTATTCTCGTTTGGAAGTCCAGCTGGTACTTGTTGAAGTGTCGGGCAGTGGTAGAGATTATAATGGCACACTAGCCAAGTTTCATTGTAAGGCTTCTACCATTTGGTTTCCCATTTTTAAACAGCCCTTTCCTTGGGCCACGGATTGGGTCTGGGCTAGCTCTCCTTTGAGTGAGTTTAGTCGCCGTTTGGGTTATGACTATGTGTCATTTTCCCCTTCTTGTTGTTGTTTGGTTCCGGAGCCGGCTTCAGCCCTTTGGTGCTGCTCAGTTGATACCTCTCAGATGGTTATATGGTTGTTTCTAGAACCTTGGCTCAGTATCCACGTATGAGTGTTTATTTCCGCCTTATGTGTGGTATGATGAGTTGGTCGTTATTTCCAACTGGTATGGGACGGTTGGCGATAGGGAGCCTCTCATGTTATGTGCTATGTGGATGTTTATTGATATTGTTCAATTCCGAGTATCATTTCATCATGTAGCGTAGTTGCATTTTAGTAGCTTACTGAGATTCATTCTCACCCTTTATTTGTTTACTGTTTTAGATAAAGGAGAGCACAGGGGATAAGTCACTTCAAGGGAGGACGTCGAGGTGTGATTTTGGGTAAGACATTTTGGGAAAGTAAGTTTGGTATGTAAAGGCTACATTATATAAATGTATAACCTTTTGGGTAGTGTACCCGTAACTTCATCTTTGTATCACCTATTTTTGGAACATGTTGGTGATTTGTAAATTTGTAAGTAAAGTGTGTAAGCCTTATGGCTAAGTACTTTTGATTGTGAAAGTTGGTTTGTATGGAATGAAGTCAAGTTTTAAGTAAATGTGTTTAGTTATATGAAACTTTTATGAAAGTACATTTCGAAAAATTTTCCTAAAATGTTTTATGACGTCTTTCGTGCGTGTCCCGAGCGTGGGGCCAAGTAGGACCACGGGTACGGGGCACGACAAGACGTATGCTGAGGTGATGTATGAACAAGCTCTGAAGAGAAAGGAGGATGATATATTGAAATTAATTGCCAAAAAGAAGAAGTAAGAGGAGGAGAATAAGACAACTAAGAGGAAGAACAGGTGGGACCAGTCTCAGGGCAAGCAAGGTGAAAAAAGAGCAAAGCCTGGACCGGAGTGGGATATGCCTAATGCCACTCCGGCGATTGGAAGATGGGATGCGACCCCTACTCCGGGAGGGATAACCTGGAATACTGCTCCGACACCAAAAAAACAGAGGTCAAGATGGGATGAAAACATTTATTCAGTAATTGAATTATTGAAGATAATTAATTTATTGTTATTTTAATTTTTCTTTCTTTTGAAAAGCCATTTATTTGAGGGTTTTTTCTGTTTAATCCTCCACTCATTTTTTTATTTAATATTTTGATAATTATTTTGATTTTCAGTCTTATTAAGTTTGGAATTTTCATTAAGCCCCTTGAAAGAATTTTCAACTTCAAACTAACCAATTTTGTTAGTCATGTGCATGTCACATGCTTTTTAACTGAGATTTTAACGAATTCAGTCAAAAAGGCCCTATGTGGCGAGTAATTTTCACATCAATGTCTGACCTTGCGAAAAAAAAACATTAGGGTTCGTTTGGGAGTGTGGTATATCACTTTAGGGTCTAAATTGTCATTAACCCTAAAAATAAATGTGAAATATTGAGGGTGTGGTGTGGTGTGTGGTGTGGTGTGTTAGTGTGGAGTGTGCATTGAGGTGAGCAAATTGGATACAGAAACAGAGACAAGAGAATGGCGTGGAGCAAACCCCTCTCCCCCTTCCTTATCCTTCACCAATTCAAAACCCCTAACCGAAACAACACCCTCAAATTCCACAATCTCAATCTACTCCTCTGCAAATCAATCCCCCCACAAGCCCAACCCATCCAATTGTCACCCGAACCCGAAGGAAGCGGCCCCGCCGCACCCACCCGGGGAGATGTCTTCCTTGAACGCCAACAATCACTGGAAGCTGCAGCAATGGTGCTCCCACCTAAGAAGAAGAAGAAAAAGATGGAGAGACGTGGGGCTTATATCAAGGCTACTTCCCATGTTATCAGCTGTTATGGCTGTGGAGCTCCCTTGCAGACTTTCGAGGAGGATGCTCCCGGTTATGTTGACCCGGATACATATCAATTGGTATCATTTTCTTTCCCCGCCTCTCTAATTTTCTTACTCTTATTATCATGCTCTTTGAACCTCCATAACAAATGGGTTCTGGGTATTTCCAAAATCATAGTAATTGGTGTTTAATTTTATGTATCTCAATCTGAAAACTGATGGTAACTGGTTTATGGGATCTTACAAGCTAGGTTAGTGAGTTCAATTTTTGGGGCTATTGGGAAATGAGCAATGCCTGCTAAATAGGAGTATTTTCTTTGTAGCCAATTTAGAGTACATATGATCGATTGGACAATTTGTTGATGATTATTGGGTGTTAGTTTGAGGGAGAGAGATGATAGCAATTATGTAACGTTTAACCCATAACACTTTGTTTTTATTTTCACTTCGGTAAGAGAAATGAAAGCCTGACTTTGATTGATTGGTTTTCTTGAATACTATTGCTTCTTTACAGATCCATGTAACCAATCCTTACTGCTACGCTGCATGACATATTAATTTGGCCCACTGATTTTTGATGTTTTGATTTATGTTATCCTTTTTGTGGGATGCAGAAAAAGAGACACCGGCAACTTAGAACAGTTCTCTGTGGAAGATGCCGCCTATTATCTCATGGTCGCATGATTACTGCTGTTGGTGGACATGGAGGTTATTCAGGTGGAAAGCAGTTTGTTACTGCTGAGGAGCTTAGGCAAAAGCTATCTCACTTGCGTTACGAGAAAGCTTTGATTGTTAACTGGTACTGTCTATATAATCAATTTATGTGGTTTAAATCTTAATTACCTCAAGTATGTCAATTACCCTGAATGCAAATCCCCCCATCCCCCCCCCCCCCCCCCCCCCCCCCCCGGTTCTTGATTGTTATTCTTTTGTTTGAATCAGAATTGATTCGAGGTTTGTGTTGATGGATCGGTGTTGACATATAGCTAAAGAGTCAAATCTCTGTGCTTATACAAAGATTTGTTTTCCTTTCGTATCTCTTCCCTGATGCCAAATTACTTTTAGGTTGATATAGTAGATTTCAACGGTAGCTTTTTGGCCCGCGTCCGTGACCTGGTTGGTCCAAATCCCATTATATTAGTTATTACTAAGGTAATAGCTTCTTCTATTTGTTGTTAACAATTTTTGCCCCCCTTTTTGCGATTGTTACTTAATACTTTCAGTGTTGATAAAGGTTGATCTTCTTCCCAAAGGGACAGATTTTAACTGTGTTGGTGACTGGGTTGTGGAGGCTACTGTAAAGAAGAAGCTCAAGTAAGTCATGAGCTTCTTGTGTCTATCGTCATATTGGATACAAAATATTTTGATGTTTGAACAAAGGAAACCATTCGTGTAACAATTTAAGTGCCAATTCACTTGCATCTTCCATCCTATTCACGTAGGCATATGTTTGGATTGGTACTCTTTCTCTCAGTTTCTTTTTGGCATGAAATCCAAGCACTGATGATGGAGAAATCTGGGCCAAGAATGAAACCAAACTATAAGGAGCCTTCTTAGCATCACGTCAAGTCAAGCACTTGATATCTTATTTATGCCTCATTATTTTCTTACACAATGCAGATGAATATTCATCACGGATTTAAAAGCTTTTAATACTGAGCAATGTCGTTGTCTGCAGTGTTACAAGTGTTCACTTAACCAGTTCAAAGTCTTTGGTTGGAATTGCTGGCGTCATTGCAGAAATCCAGAAGGAGAAAAAGGTGTGTCACACTCCTCCTATTAGTAAGCATGAGTCTTTCTATTGGTTACTTAGTTCATGATACCAGTGAAATTTGAAAGTGGCGCAGCTTTAGGTTATGAGTTAAAAATTGTCATTTTGACACAGATCTTGCTTAAATGCATGGCTCTTAGTGGCACAATCTCTCTCTTCATCTCTTTTTTTCACCTTTACCAAAACCTTTTAATACCTACTTTCTTTTTGCAGGGGAGGGATGTATACATTCTGGTCAGTATAATTTGGACTTAGGGTTTGAACTTGTGTGCAAAATGACAAACTTCAATTTTTCTACAGGGATCTGCGAACGTTGGGAAATCTGCTTTCATCAATGCCTCACTAAGTTAGTATATTTGACTTGATAATAAAGACATGTTTAATCATCATTATGAATGTTCTTACTTTACTGAATAGGTTAATTTCAAGGTCTTAAATATGGAAAGGTTACGTCCTTCCATTTTATAAATTGTTAGAAACGGAAAACTGCCTTAAATCTTATTTTTTTTCTGGATCATTTTCTATTTTCTATGTAATAGTTTTCTTTTTGTTATTTCTTCTATGTTATCCATCTACAACTCAGATGTTTGTAAACAGAAATGATGTCATATAAGGACCCAGTTGCTGCAATGGCAAGAAAATACAAACCAGTTCAATCTGCGGTTCCTGGAACGACTGTGGGTCCGATTCAGATTGATGCCTTCTTAGGGGGAGGGGTATGTATGTTTCGTTTTGTTTTTTGTTTTTTTGTTTTTTTGTTTTTTTGTTTTTTTGTTTTTTTGGTTTTTCCTGTTCGGAGCCTCTTCTGTTGTTACCAATTAATAATTTGCTCCTACTTGTGAATTTGTGATACTGGGAGATAGTTTATGATGATGAACTTTAAGTCCTCAGTTAGGGAGGGCACTGTATACCCAAAGAATAGAAACAAATAAAATGACTGTCTGCTAACTGAGCAGTTATATGATAATCAAGTCAGTTTGGTTACTAGTTACTTTTTTACATATTAGTTTCTGGCACATTGTTTGGTGTCGTAAATGAGGATTGAAATTTATTTGAAGTGCAAACTTATAATATTTGCATTGTAATTCAGAAACTTTATGATACTCCGGGAGTTCATCTCCATCACAGGCAAGCTGCAGTGGTTCATACACAAGACCTTCCTCTTCTCGCTCCCAGAAGTCGGCTCACAGGACAAATATTTACGGTACAAACTTTTTCTTTCTTTAAGTTAATAAAGCTTCAGCTCAATTCTGAAATTTTTAACTCACTTTTTCCCTCTATTTTTGTTGTGCTGTGTAAACAGACGCAGGTGGCATTAGAAACATGGGTGACTGAAAAAACAGAAACTGATGGCTTGAATGGTTTCTCTATATTTTGGGGAGGCCTTGTCCGAGTTGACATCATAAAGGTCTCTACCTTATTTTATCTTGTACGGATTTACTATATTGGTGTCAGACACAAAATCACAACTCACAAAATATCACGTGATTGATTGTATATCAATCCTGAAAAAAATGACCTGCATAATGCATTTGGTAGCCATTTTCTTAGAACTCCTTTTGGCTTTACTCTCTTCTATTGCTTTTTTTTTTTTTGGGGATTAATCAATGGTCCTTTATTTTATCTTATAGTACTACATTATTTTGCAGGTTCTTCCCGAGACGTGTTTAACGTTTTATGGACCCAAGGCACTAAAGCTTCATATTGTACCGACTAAAAAGGCAGATGAATTTTACCAGGTAATAGTGACTACTGCCTTCACAAATTTAAAAGCTGCAATAAGATCAATATTTTCTATTGATTGTGGATGTTTTGTAACGGTCTTTAGTTTTTCAGAAAGAAGTGGGAAATCTACTGACACCTCCAACCGGAAAAGAAAGAGTAGATGAGTGGAAAGGACTAGGCCCACAACGTCAAATGCAAATCAAATATGAAGATGCCATGAGGTATTATGCCTGCCTGCCTTCATTTATAATGGAACATGATGATTATGCCGGATATAGGATATTTATTTATCAACCCTATGGTTGTCGAAAACACATACTCCCTCCCTCTCTTTTGAAGGTCCACAGTTTTGCCATTATTGGTGTCCCTTTAGTAAGTTCACACCCCTAAAAAGGAAATTTTATGTCAATATTTTACTGATGCTGCCTAACATTTTGGGTGTCCCTCTGTCCTTCATTTTGGATGGATGTCTTTTTTTATTTTATTTTTTTCAATCAAAATGTGCAGGCCTGCTTGTGATGTAGCAATATCAGGTCTTGGATGGATTACTGTTCAACCAGTTAGCAAGTCGCTGGAAATACTAGACTCTAATTCATTAAAAACTACAGGGGAGCTTCTTCTGAATGTACATGTTCCCAAGCCGGTTGAGACATTTATCCGGCCTCCATTACCTGTGGGCAAGGCTGGAGCGGAGTGGTACCAGTATCGAGATTTATCACAGAAAGAGGAGGAAACTAGACCAAAGTGGTATTTCTGAGCTGATAAATGCGGACAGTTGGGCGGATAGGGAAATGTTGTAAAATATACAGGGAATCGAGAAAAATCACACCTTTAACTATTATGTAAGTGTGAGATTTTAGTTTGGAATGAGGATAGATGTTCTCTTTTAGTACTCCGTATGATTTTTGTAGATTGTTGAATTTATTATTTTGAGAAAAATAATTGTACTTATTCAAGCGAATGACCAAAGAGGTCCGTCAGTAACGTTTGGAGATAACAACAAAGGGCACATAGTTGGATATGGAAGAATCAGAAAAGATAAAGTGTGCATTGAGAAAGTTGCGCTCGTAGAAGGTCTCAAGCACAACCTGCTCTCCATATCACAATTCTGCGATAAAGGTTTGGAATGTCACTTTACTGCAACGCACTGCTATATCAAAGATGGCATATCTGGACTGACTTTGCTCACAGGGACTCGTAAGACAAATGTTTACATTATTGATCTTACTGCTATAGATTCTATCACTAATCTCTGGTTTGTAGCAAAGAATGTAAGTGAAAGCAGCTGGCTATGGCATAAGCGCTTAAGTCATTTGAACTTTAAGTATTTGGCTAAAAATAGGAAGGGAAAATCTTGTCAAAGGACATCCCAAAGTAGCTAACCATCATGACAGAAAATGCGCAGCATGCTAGCTCGGTAAACAACCTAAGCAGTCTTTCTCCAGCAAGATTGCCTCCTCAACTTCCAAATGTTTACAACTGCTTTACATGGACTTGTTTGGACCGATTACCACCGCGAGCATTGGAGGAAACAAATATACTTTAGTTGTGGTAGATGACTACTCAAGATACACATGGGTCGAAATGATGATATCCAAAGATGACTGCTATGATATCTTGACTGCACTATTTCGAAAGCTCCAAACTCAAAAGGAAGACGACATAGTGAGCGTTATATCAGACAATGGAACTGAATTCAAGAATAACGGTGTTGCTCAATACTGCGATGACCATGGAATTGATCACAATTTCTCTGCTGCTGGAGTTCCTCAACAAAATGGCGTTGTGGAAAGAAAGAATCGCACGTTGATTGAGGCTGGAAAAACAATGATAGCTGAAGCTAAGCTTCTAAAGTATTTCTGGGGAGAAGCTGTCAACACTGCTTGCTTTACTCAGAATAGATCCCTCATCAACAAAGCCTACAACAAGACTCCATATGAGCTATGGAGAGGAAGAGCGCCCAACATTGCTTTCTTCAAGATTTTTGGCTGCAAATGCTATATTCTCTACAATGGCAAAGATCATAGAGGTAAATTCGACGCCAAAGCAGATGAAGATATTTTGTTGGGCATGCCAAACATTCTAAAGCTTTTCGTGTTTTTAATAGAACTACTCTAGTAATTGTTGAATCCGTACATGTTACTTTTGATGAGCATTCTCTCCTTGAGCCACATTTGGCTCCAAATGATTCTGATGATTCTCCTGAGAATGTTGAGACAGGTACGCAGCCTCAAACTGCACCTGCGCAGAATGATAATCAAGTTGATCAAAACCAGAATCAAGGAAGCCCATCTCATGCGCATACACCAGATGCTGCGCCAGAAGTGACGACTCCTGATGCGCAAACACCTCCTCCTGCGCATGCTGTTTCTCCACTTCAGCAAATCACTTTTGATGATCTCGATGCTGGAGCAAATGAAGTACCCATTGAAGATCTTCGTATTCCTACCACTCAACCTAACTTACCTCCTGAGGTTCGTGAAGTTAGAGATCATCCAACTTCAAATATCATTGGTGATATCAATGTAGGGGTTCGTACTAGGAGAGCATCAAACTTTGATGATGAATATCACTCCTTTATATCTCAAATCGAACCAAAGAAGATTGATGAAGCACTCCAAGATTCAAGCTGGGTTACTGCTATGCAAGAAGAGCTTAATCAATTTGAGCGCTGCAAAGTTTGGACCTTAGTACCCAGACCTCATGACCAAGGAGTTATTGATACAAAATGGGTATTCAGAAACAAGATGGATGAGAATGGAAGCATCACCAGAAACAAAGCAAGGTTGGTTGCGCAAGGCTATAGGCAAGAGGAAGGAATCGATTACGATGAAACGTTTGCGCCTGTAGCAAGACTAGAAGCTATCAGAATTTTCTTAGCTTATGCCTCTCACAAGAAATTCAAACTTTATCAAATGGATGTGAAGAGCGCATTTCTCAACGGTGAATTCCAAGAGACGGTCTACGTAGCTCAACCTCCTGGATTTGAAGATAGCAGATTTCCAAATCATGTCTTGAAGCTTCAGAAAGCTTTGTATGGACTTAAGCAAGCTTCAAGAGCATGGTACGATACTCTATCAAAATTCCTGCTAGAGAAAGGCTTCAAATTTATGTCAATGATATTATATTTGGTTCTACTAATGAGTTACTTTGTAAGCGTTTCGAGAAGCTCATGAAAAGCAAGTTTGAAATGAGCATGATGGGAGAACTCACATTCTTCCTCGGACTTCAAATCAAGCAATTGAATGATGGCATCTTCATAAATCAATCCAAGTACACAAGGGACTTAATCAAGAAATTTGGACTTGAGAATCCTAAAGCATACGACACTCCAATGGCTACGGGCAATAAACTTGATAAAGACTTGAAAGGTAAGAAAGCTGATCAAACTTTATATCGAGGTATGATTGGCTCTCTCCTTTATCTTACTGCAAGTAGGCCAGATATTATGTTTAATGTTTGTGTCTGTGCGCGCTATCAAGCGGACCCTAAAGAAGCGCACTTAACTGCTGTTAAACGCATTATTTGTTATCTTTCTGGAACTGTTAACCTTGGACTTTGGTACACCAAAGATTCGAATTTTGATTTGCTAGGTTATTCAGATGCAGATTACGCAGCATGCACAATTGACAGGAAGATCACAAGTGGAACTTGTCATTTCCTTGGAAATCGACTTGGTGCGTGGGCAAGCAAGAAACAAGCTGCTGTGTCCATCTCCACTACAGAAGCTGAATACATTGCTGCTGGAAGCTGCTGCTGCCAAATCCTATGGATGAAGCAACAACTAGTGGATTATGAAATTAATGAAGGAAATTGCCCAATTTTCCGCGACAATATGTCCACCATAGAAGTCTCCAACAATCCTGTCATGCATTCAAAGACAAAGCACATCGACATCAAATAGATTTTTCTTCTTGAGAGGAGAAATGGGTATGCTTGAACTTAGCTAACTTGTCCATATAACTTGTCAATAATAATGTTTTTTGTGTTTGCTTGATAAGTTTTTAAAGGTTAAGATTTTATGCATCTGCGCAGCCACTGCGCAGTAAGTTCATGCGCATGAAAAATTAAGTTGAGATTTGAAGTCTCTTTGCACATTATTCGCTATGCGCAAAACGACATGCACACTTCTAAGTGGACCGCAGGTAAGTACTCTATTTATTAGATTTTGCACATAAGTCCTTGACTGAAAAGTCAACGCTTAGTCACAAGGGTACTTGTGTAATTTAAAATTTCTCGCGCCTTTATTTTTTTGAATTTTGGGAAATTACCTTTTTACCCCTGCGCATGTCCCATTGTCATTTAATGCAAACTGCGATTAATGACAGCGCACCTTGCGAATGTCTGCTCACCATTTAATGAGGAAGGTGATGCGACAGCAGTCAGCTTCTATTCGCTGACACACGCGCGCGCAAAGACTACGCACGCGCGTCCCCCATTCGGCCACGTCACCCTGCTAACGTGCGCTCGTCCTTTCACTGACTCAGCATTTATGAGGAAGTTGACTTGACAGTGACCAGCTTAGGACTTCACACTCACGCGCGCGCTAGGCCTACGCACGCGCGCATCCGGTTGGGCCACGTCATCGCAGCACGTGCCCCACTCCGCTTTTTCACCAACTGTCCTTGCGCTGACGTCATTTATTTTTCCCTCTTTTGGTATAAACCGTCTGCTACCTCTCTCTTCTCTCTTTTCTGCCCATTCTCTTTCACCAAACCTCCATTTTCTCTCTCTCTATTTCTTACCAACTTCCAAAGATTTTCTCTTCTTCTCTCTTTGACCTTCATCTTCTCCAGATTTCATCTTCCCAAAACTTCCTTTTTCATCTACATTTTTTTTTCTATATCAATGGCTCCAAAGAAGACTTCAAAGAAAATGCCCGAAATCATTCTCTCTTCTTCATCTGAAGAAACTTCTTCCTCTTCTCGCTCTGGGTCTGATCAAGAACAACAAGAACATCCTCCTCCCCAGCCCGTCGTCGAAGATATGGTATGATTTCTTTCTCTGCTTTTTAATTTCCGCCATTGTTAGGGTTTAAAGCTTTACAAGCTTCCCTTTGTGATTGCGTGCTTGTTTGTTGATCATTTTTGAAATCGATTGTTGTGTTGTGTTTGTTTTTCCCTGATCTACTCTTTCATGTAATTTATTTCATGATCAATACTCTTTTTAAGTGATTTCTGCAAAATTTTTTGTCCAAAAACCTCCTTCGCAGACGAACAGTTATTCTGAATTTCTGGGTTTTTGTTTTAATGTTGTTGACTATATTGTTTACATGGTTAACTTTGTCCTGTTCATGCGGTCATTTCGATGTATTGTTTATTGGATTTGGACAACTTTTGATTATTGGTGTTCTTACTGTACTTCGTGTTCATGAACAGTTCATTTCGTGTTCTTTATTTTCTTGATTTTTCTCTTATGCTTTGGTTCGCATAAGAATTGCCTAGTGTTTACGTTTTGCGCATGCTTGCTTGGCTTTGCGCATTACTTGTATGCTATCTTTTGTATGGAGTTACTGCGCATAGGTACCCATGCGTTATCCGCGCATGCGCAACGCTCCATGCGCAACATAACGTCTAATTCCTATTCTTTGTTTTACGCAGAATCCCTTCCATTTCATTTGTGGATGGGAAGTCAATCCGCAAGATCTCAACCAGGATGCTGTTGGGCGCAGGTTGATAAGACATCTGCGATCCTCTGGAATTCTTCCTCTCTTCACTTTGGACCAGCCATTCTACGTGCCTTCTCTTGTCGATGAATTCTTCGAGACTGCACGTGTTGTTCCTGCCAAGCACAAGGGTGAGAGCACTGAGATCATTATGGCGGTGGTGCAGAATTGCGAAATCTTGGTTCACCCTAACCACATCCGCAGACTTTGCGATTTCGATGTCGGTGATGCGCCAGAGACTTTTGATACTGCGCGGCAAGACATATTGGCGATGAAGTTAGTTGGCGAGCCCACTCTTGTCAAGCGATGGTCTGTGCATGATCGCAAAGAGTTTGGTGAGGTGATGTATCACCTGTGCACCTTGATTGGCGATTCCCTGAACTACAAGAATGGGAACAAGGGAAAGTTTATTTCCAAGCAATGGGAATATTGCTGCGCCATCTACTTGAAGGAAAGGCTGGATTGGCCTCAGATCATCTGGAATGAGATCACCAAAGAAATGACGAGATATGATACGCGCCTCAACGCGTCAAAACCTAAGTATCGGACGCACTGTCGCCTGCTATCCAAGCTCCTGCTCCAATACACTGAATTGAATGACTTTGTAAGGAAGACGCCAATTTTGAAGCAGTCTTGTGCTTCAAAGTTTTATTCTAGAGCGCAGCTTCATCTGCTGCGCGATGAGATTGGCGATGCGGACTACTACAGAATCTGGCGATCTGATGATGATCCTAACAGAGAACCTTGGTTGAGAAAGTTACCAAAGGAAGGCAAGGCCAAGGGCACTGAAGGCCCAAGTGCTGCGCAGAAAACAGCTGATGAAGCCTCCAAGCGCAAGGGCAAGGGCATTGCTGAGCCCAAGTCAAAGAAGCACAAGGATGTTCCCAACGTCCAATCCACTGCAGGCATTAAGATCAGAGAGTCTGCCCCTGCTGCTCCAAAGCCTCCCTCCAAGAAGCGCAAGGTTGATGCGCCTGCGCCTTCCCCGAAGAAGACCAAGACTGCCAAGGGTACCTTCCAAATAGCGCCATACTCCCTCTCCTCCAAGCTCTCCTCGAGAACCAACATCCAGCGCATTTCAGCGCGTTAATATCCCTGTTGGCAACACTCACAGGGTTACCTCTGTCCTGGATGAAGGCATGGACATTGAGCCTGAGGATAAGGATGATGCTGATAAAGTGGATCAGACTGTTGGTGGTGATGGCGCAACTCCTGAGCCTACTGCTGCGCCCACTGATAAACCTGACTTTGTTGCGCCTGAAATTCCAGCGCCTCCTCCTGCTGCTGATCCTATCCCAGAAGATTCTGCCAAGGATGGTGCCACTGCCTCTCAAAGCAGTGAGCACTCTTCTGCGCATAGATCTCCTGCGCATCCATCTCCTCCACGGTTTTCCCCTCTTGATCCCATCTCAACCACCTCTCCGCCCAAGCCAACAGAGCAACCGCCTCCTGCTACCTCAACGGTTCCTGCGGTATCTACCTCGTCTCTCTCCTCCTCCAATGAGCTGCGCCATATCCTACAAGCCTTGAATTCCATTCAAGTGAATCAAGTTGCTGCGCAGTCTCAGATGGCTCAACTCATCACTGCGCAAACCGCTATTCAAGATCAACTTGATGCGCAGCGATTGGAGATTGCTGCCATTAAGGGGAGAATGCATCAAAGGCAAGTACCTCTGCCGCCGGCCCCTCTACGCAGCGTGTCCCGGATGCTTTAGATCAAATGATCTTGGACTCGTTGAAGTCAATTGCTGGGATGCTCGAAAATGTTTACACCTATACCGCTATAAATGATGGGTTTATAGGAATGCTGAAGCGTCTGCGCAAGAGCTTGGCCGATGGTTTACTTGAAGGGTTTGCCGGCCTTGAAGCACAGGTAGAGGAGAGATTTGGCCAAGGTGGCCCTGCGCATGCTGGTGCGCTAAATATGGAAAGTGTCAGGGAGAACATTACTCAAGCGATGACTGATTTCGCTGACGGGTTCAACGCTAGGATGGACCAAGCAATGTTTGACATTCAAGCCAGCGTGAACACCCAGCGCCTCCATACTGACCAAAGACTTGAAGCTACGCAGGCCACCATCATCGACACCATCAATGCTGCTAAGCAGTCATATTTCAACCAGATGACTGGGCATCAGATGGCCTACGCAACAAACTTCCGAGAACTGCAAGCAGACAACAGGGATGTGCGCAGAGGAATCACAGTTTATGTTGAAGAAGCTGTTGCGTTCAAAGAAAAATTTCAAGCGCTCAAAGTTGAGCTTATGAACAAGTTCAACAGCCTGCAGAATGAGCTGCGCGAAGCCCTTCACCAGATCAACATAGATTAGGCTCTATGTATTTTTTGCTTTGCGCAAGTTATTCCTTTTTGTGCGCATATTTCTTTTCTCTTTCAAACTTGTATTCTCAACTCTTAACAGTCCAAGTTTTAATGAGAAAAATCGCATCATTAGTTTCCAAAACCTTGTTCAATTCAAACTATTCGTTTGTGGAACAATGAATGTTTTATTTTACCTCATGCGCACATTATTAACTGCTCACATTTTCTTCGCATAATGTTTAAACATTCAGTTTAAACGCATACTTAAACTAAAACTCATATCATCTGTATGCGCTGTATGTTATTTCTGTCTTTCCCATACTGTAAGTTAATCTTTTGGATAGACTAGAAATCTATAGCATAGGCTATTGTGTGCATTGACTTGAGGCATGATTTACCATTTTCATTTTTATGGATATGTTATTATCAAGTACAATGGATTGCCTTTGTTATAGTAGGTAATGGCATCAATCATTTAGGGGGAGATTGTTGGGTATGCTTATCTCTTAACCCTCCTAATTTTGTTTGAATTGATTGATACCATTACCTAAGTATATTCTATGGACTTTAGGACCCTATGTAAGACGTCTTATGACTTCAATTTTTAGCTAAGTCCATTTTATAGTATAGGCTTAGAATATAGGACTTGGAGGGAATGAAGATCTAAACAAGAATGTGGTCGCTGCGCAGGACTTCTTTGCGCAGTACACCACTGCGCAGGTCTCTCCTGCGCAGCATTATATCTTGCTCAGTTTTCAATGCATTCAGATCACCTAACTTGGAAAGCGCTTAGAAGATGCTCGCTTATTAAAAATGCTGAGGTGTGCAGAATCGACAAAGCAAGCACACTCAGCAGATCAGCAGATCCAACGGTGGAGACGCGCTCAAGAGAAATATTTCAAATGAAGACAGCTGTCAACCTTCTAGAAGAAGCTTTTGACTTTGGTCTTCATGCTCAGTCTCCAACGGCTCTAAGATACATGCGCACCAATCATATTGTGCCAGGTCATCAACTTTGATCAGAGCCCAAACGGCTATAAAGGACACCTGCGCACCAATCATATTGTGCCAGGTCATCGTCCTTGCTCAGAGCACCAACAGCTAGTTTTAAGCTCTCTGCTATAAATAGTATGCTCATCTTCATTTCCAAGTTGCTAGAGTTTGTTCCTTCTAATATCCTTGAAGTTCTGAAGATTGCTGCTTACTATTCCCAGATTCAAGATCAACCTTCAAACCTTCATACCTTCAAACTCCTGCCCAGATCCTAAGCCTTAAATCACCAGAATTCTTCGTGCTCTTCATCTCATAGATTCATAGAGCCCAGAATTTCTGAACACACACACACCTCGTGAAGCTTCGATCATTTAGATCTTACTTCTTTAGATACACTGGTTTAGTCTAGGATTTGTTCTTCATAGATTATAGATCTTTGAGATAGTTTGTTTTCATTGTTGTATCTTGTAACTCTCTTATATAATAAGATCTCCATTAGAAAATCCAAGACTAACCATCTTGGTAGAGGACGTAGATCTTTCATTGATCGAACCTCTCTAAATAGCTTGTTCATTATTCTCGCTGTTTATTTCCTGCTTAATCATTTCTAAATAACTGCTTTGTTTGATCTTATCAGATTGCTGCTATTGCTGCTGTGTTTGTTATTGCTTATTGCCTTAGAAAATTTTATCCAACACTTTAAGCCAAAACTTAGCGCGTGCGTTTTTATCTCTGCGCAGCTTTTTCCTACACAGGTGCTGCTTAAACTTCCGCTGTGCATTTCACACTCTCTCTGCGCGCTATACTTAGCTTATTTGAGAACTGTGCGCATAAGCCATTGATTTGCAAAAGGGTTTGAAAAGAATTTTAAAAACGCTATTCACCCCCCCCCCTCTAGCATTTTTCATACCCTTGTTGCCCCTTTGGGACCAACAGGTACAATCAATTCATTTGAGTCCGGCCGAACATTTCATCAACATCATTCCTACGAAAGGCCCAAGTTTGACATCTCTCCGAAGAGGGACAAATCCCTTTAGCTTATTAATCTTCCCTACATGAATCCGATCATGCCAATCATATCCTTTATAACTACCCGGTTAAAGGTAGTGTTTTAATATGTCAAACATAATATTCATCAAGTGGAAGACTATAATAACTTCATGTCTAAGGATTCAAATGACATAACTAATATGAGATAGATGTACGACATAGACCATGACATAAATCTCATACAGTTGGTCATGTCCAGTACCTTGTTCCAAACAAGTACCCATAAATCTAACATGATAATCTCATGATCATTTAGCCTTTATACTAGTGCTTAACAAGTACTAGGGACGAATATTATTATAAGTAAACATGAACAACAATAATAATCAAAACATCTCTTTATTGATATGAAATAAATGATAACAATTACAACGTTTATTAAACGTGCCTAGGGCACAACTACCAACAATCTCCCACTTGCCCTAGGCCCAATCTCCCATGTATCTAATACCCATGGACCTAACATGACCTTCATGTTTAGCTTGTGGAAGTCCCTTTGTTAGCGGGTCCGCAATATTGTCATCAGTAGGTACTCTGCATATATTTACGTCTCCCCTATCAACGATTTCTCGAATGATATGAAAACGCCTAAGTATGTGTTTGGATTTATGATGTGCTCTTGGTTCCTTTGCTTGAGCAATATCACCATTATTATCGCAATAAAGGTCTATTGGATTAGCAATACTAGGAACCACTTCAAGTTCAGTGATGAACTTCTTAATCCAAACAGCTTCCTTTGCAGCATCCGATGCAGCAATATACTCAGCTTCCGTTGTAGAATCAGCGGTTGTACTTTGCTTGTAACTCTTCCAGCTTACAGCTCCACCATTTAACATGAACACAAAACCCGATTGCGATCGACTATCATCTTTGTCGGTTTGGAAGCTTGCATCCGTGTAAGCATTTACAACGAGATCATCTTCCATTCCTCCATAGACCAAAACAAATCTTTAGTCCTTCCCAAATACTTAAGAATCGCTTTAACAGCCATCCAGTGACTTTCACCAGGGTCGGATTAATATCTACTTGTCATGCTCAAAGCATAAGATACATCCGGCCTAGTACATATCATGGCATACATGATGGACCCAATTGCCGAGGCATATGGAACATCATTCATTTTCTTACGCTCATCGTTTGTCTTAGGACATTGAGTCTTGCTTAGAGAAACTCCATGTAACACTGGCAAGGTTCCTCTCTTAGAATTTTCCATGCAGAATATTTTAAGGACCTTGTCAATGTATGTACTTTGGCTTAAACCAATTAGCTTCCTTGATCTATCTCTTTAGATCTTGATGCCAAGTATATATGCGGCTTCACCCATATCTTTCATTGCGAAGCACTTTCCTAACCAAGTCTTTACAGACTGAAGTGTAGGAATGTCGTTTCCAATGAGCAATATGTCATCCACATATAAGATAAGGAATAGCACTATGCTCCCACTAATCTTCTTGTATACACAAGGCTCATCTTCGTTCTTGATGAAGCCAAACTCTTTGACCGATTCATCAAAATGAAGATTCCAACTCCTAGAAGCTTGCTTCAATCCATAGATGGATCTCTGCAATTTGCATACCTTAGAATTCTGTTCAAAACCTTCTGGTTGTGTCATACACACATCCTCTTGAAGTTTTCCATTTAGGAAAGCGGTTTTGACATCCATTTGCCATATTTCATAGTCATGATATGCGGCAATGGCAAGCAAAATTATTATAGACTTGATCATTGCTACGGGTGAAAAGGTTTCATCATAGTCAATACCATGAACTTGCCTATAACCTTTCGCTACAAGTCTAGCTTTGTAAGTATGCACCTTCCCATCCATGTCAGTCTTCTTCTTGAAGACCCATTTGCATCCTATGGTTTTTACACCTTTAGGTGCATCAATCAAATTCCAAACTTGATTGTCTTGCATGGATTGCAATTCGGATTCCATGGCTCCAAGGCACTTGTCCGAATCAGGAGAAGACATCGCCTCTTGATAGGATGTCGGTTCATCATTCTCAATGATTTCCACTTCATTACTATCCGTTATGAGAAATCCATATCTCTCGGGCTCGGATCGTAACCTACCAGACCTGCGAGTTACTTGTGTATTCTGAACAGGTTCCACGACTCCTTGTGGTTCTTGTTCTTGTTCCACTATCGGTTCAATGTCATTTTCCGGGTCTCGAATTTCTTCAGGATTTATTTTACTCCCACTGATTTATTTGGAGAGAAACCGTTTCTCTAGAAAGACACCAGTTCGGGCAACAAACACTTTGTTGTCCTCTTGGTTGTAAAAGTAATATCCTTTAGTTTCCTTAGGATATCCCACAAAAATACATTTATCAGATTTGTGTGCTAGTTTGTCAGAGACAAGTCTTTTGACAAAAGCTTCGCAACCCCAAATCCTCATGAAAGACAAACTAGGTTTCTTTCCGCTCCACATCTCATATGGAGTCTTTGAAACCGATTTAGTTGGAACTTGATTTAGTGTGAAAGCAGCGGTTTCTAGAGCATAACCCCAAAAGGATATTGGAAGATCAACTTGACTCATCATTGATCGAACCATGTCTAACAAGGTCCGATTCCTCCTCTCGGACACACCATTCCATTGTGGTGTTCCGGGTGGAGTCAATTGTGAAATTATCCCACAATTCTTTAGATGATCATCAAATTCATGACTCAAGTATTCTCCATCTCGTTCTGATCGAAGTGCTTTAATACTTTTGTCAAGTTGTTTTTCTACTTCATTTTGAAATATTCTAAATATCTCGAATGCTTCACTCTTATGTTTCATTAGGTAAACACACCCAAATCTACTATAATCATCAGTGAAGGTTATGAAGTATTGAAATCCTCCCCTAGCATTGCTACTTAATGGTCCGCATACATCGGAATGTATCAACCCCAATAAGTCGCTTGCCCTTTCACCTAGCTTAGTAAAAGGTGTCTTAGTCATTTTCCCAAAAAGACACGACTCACAAGTATCATATGACCCAAGGTCACATGAACCCAATAGACTGTCCCCATGGAGTTTTGAGATACGCTTCTCATTAATATGACCAAGACGGCAATGCCACAAATAAGAATGATTTACATCATTAGGTTTAGATTTCTTGTTTATATGATAGACGTTTTCATTATTTTCATTCTTGACATCCAAGACATAAAGGCCATTAAATGAATTAGCAATAACCATAAAGCACATCATTTAAATAAATAGAAAATTTCTTATTCTCAATAAGAAACTTAAAACCTTCATTATCCAAACAAGAAATTGAAATAATATTTCTACTTAAATCCGGTACATAATAGCAATTGTTCAAAACAAGTATTAAACAGGAAGGTAGAGTAACTTCATAAGTCCCTACGGCTAATGCAGCAACTCTTGCTCCATTCCCCACGCGTAGGTCTACTTCACCCTCTTTAAGTAGTCTCCTATTCTTTTGTCCCTACACATTTAAACAAATGTGAGAACCACATCCGGTATCCAATACCCAAGAATCAGTGGTAGAAAGGAGAATATGTATCATATAGATACCTGAAGTCGACGCAGCCTTGCTGCCCTTCTTTTTCTTTTGCTCTTCCAAAAAAGCCTTGCAATTACTTTTCCAATGACCAATTTCTTGACAATGGAAACAAATTGCATCCTTTTGTGTATCGGGTTTTGCCTCAGAAGCCTTGGCAACCTTTGCCTTGTTTATCTTGGGTTTGACAACTTTTGCCTTACCCTTTCCTTTGGCACTAGCCTTCTTCCCATTATGAACCAAGAGCACATGAGAACCTTTCTCCACAATCTTCATCTCCGCAGTTTTAAGCATCCCATGCAACTCGGAGAGATTCTTATCCATTCCATGCATGTTATAATTCATCACAAACTGATTATAACTTTTAGGCAATGAATTAAGAATGAGATCCGTGGTTAGCTCCAATGGAATTGGATAGCCAAGTTTCTCAAGATGCTCTACATAACCTTTCATTTTAAGCATGTGAGGACTCACTTGTTGCCCTTCATTCATTTTGCAAGAAGTGAATGCAACAATGGTCTTGTACCTCTCTTGCCTAGCTTTCTCTTGAAACATGGCTCTCAACTCCACGCCTATCTCATAGGCTTCCAAATGTTCCAAACTTTGTTGGAGTTTTGAGCACATATTAGCAAGTATGAGACAACTTACATCTCTAGAATCATTACGATGTTTCTTGTAACTGTCTCTTTCTGCCCTAGGGGCAGTAGTTCTGGTTCAGCAGGAAGAGGCCCATCGAGAATGTACAACTTATCTTCTTGCCTAAGAACAATTCTTAGGCTACGGATCCAATCCATAAAGTTCGTACCATTCTCTTGGAGCTTATCCTTCTCAAGGATCGATCGCAACGAAATTGATTGAGTGTTGTTAGTCATTATCTACAATTATGCAAAATTTCCAAAATTTAATAAGTACCAATTTCATTAAAGAAATAAACAAAGTATTTTCTCAAAAATACTCCCACTAAATTATATATAACCTTCTTATACATCCAATGTATAATATAATTTAAATGGGTTAAGATCCAACTTTAATTTGACTCCAAGTCCGCTAAGGCGGAATACACAAAATCAAATTAATTAGGTGGACAACTCTTGTCAATCATATCTCATATGACTCTTAGTTCCTTTTATGAGATTCTTTAAGAAATCCAATTTCAAAAAGCATGTTAAATCTCATCTTTGCCTAGGCCCAAAACTGTTTTGACGCCTAATTAAGTCCAACCATTTTAAACGTATAGTTAATGTGCCTCGCTAGGGCGTGCCCACATTATCTATCTTGCTCATACATAAATAAAGTTAATGCACCTTGCTAGGGCGAATCTACATTAAAATCACTCATGTACTAACAAGTGTTTTAATCATGGCATGGCAATAAAAGACTTAAAACTTTCTTGAAGGTTCATCACATATAGCATACAACACATTTATGAGCACATAATATAAATATGTTACGCATCAAGTTTAGCCACTAAATTAATCTCTATTAATTTAATCATAATATTTATGTGTCATTAGTTTCTCTATAATTATGAGGATGAGACCTTTTGAACTTTGGTTAACATCTCCAAATCAAGATAACAAGAAGTGCGGCCGAAACTAAGCTATAAGGCATCCACAATTCCGCACTAATTCAAGAGACCAAGAAAGTAGTCCATGTGGCCGAAACTAAGCAATAGATGGTCTCGATGAACGTAGGCCAATTGCATCCACAATTCCACATGGATCTCCAATCTTTGAATCAAGAACTTTGTTTCTCAATTTTAGCAATTATGAACTCTTCATAATTCTAACTTCGTTTTATCTTTGAAACTTTGATTGCGATCAAGTTTGGGAAACACAATCTCGATGAACGTAGATTTGACATCCAAACCTTGAACCAATCTTAGAATCACAAGACTAAAACAAATAGGAGATTTAAACCCAAGATCCACACCCAAAACCCAAACCCTACCCCCGCGCCAAACCCTAGGTCCGGCCGGGTCAAGGCATGGGTCCGGTCGGACCTTTTGTGAAAAATCAAAATTTTTTAAAGTTCCAAAATTTATCTCAAAATTGTTTTCCCGATTCAATTAGTTTTTGGTGATCCAATCACCATGATCATCTAAAACTTGAATGAACAATTCATTCTTGAATCCTTGGAATATTTATCAAAACTTTGATCCAATCAAAATTGATAATCCAAACAATTTTAAATCCACCATAATTTTTATTGCGATTGAATAGTGCGATTAAAGTTTCTCAAACAATAAACCACATAAAATCATATAACACATAAACATCATAATCTAATATTCATATCATGCTAGGCACATAAACAATTTATATACATACAACATGATCTAGTATTGAAATAATCAACATGAACGGGGCTCTGATACCACTGTTGGGTTTCGTAGTAACATGCGCAGCGGAAAATAGCATTTAAAATTTTAATGAAACCCAAAGCCCATAGATCCATTCATATGATTATATTAAATGTTGGGTTTCGTAGTCACATGCGCAGCGGAAATTAGCATTTAAAATTTATGAAACCCCAAGCCCATAGATCCATTCATATGATTGAATCTTATACATACAATATGAATACTAGAAAAACTAACCCTTGATGACTTTGATTTTGGTCTTGAATCTTGGTGGAGAAATTGAAGCTTTAATCACGAACAAGTAAGAACACGAACTTTGAAGATGATAAGCTTCACCCTCTAGCGGTATCCACACCACGAACGAATATCAAGAACACTTGATCTTGGTTGCTTAGATCAAATTGTGAAACACGTTTTCACAATCAATATGAACTATATGGAATTTCTTTGTGTATTATTTTGTTCTTCAATCAAGGATGTCTTAGAACAAAATAAAACTCTCTCAAACTCTTTGGAGACTTGCACAAAAGTTATGTTATGTTCTGGCCCGAATGGTGTTGTTTATATACAAGTTAGACCTATTCCAAATAGGAAACTTGTGTCTAAACCCGTCCAAAATTCTTTTCCAAATCAAATTAGGAAACCAGTCCCGACCAAGGTGTACGGGCCCGCCCAAAGCCCTTGTGCGGTCGCCACATCTATCTGGGAAGGTTTCTGGTACTATCTGACCCAAACTGTGCGGCCGCCCAACCCAGACTGTGCGGTCGCCCCACTTGTCCAGATTTCCAGAAATTCTAAAATTTCAATATAGTTCTTATTTAAGATTCGTTCTATTGTGTGTGACCCTCTAGGATTATACTAAGTTGGCAATGGGTTCAAACATAAAACCATAAGATATGATTAGGTTCTAGCAAACCGTCATACCTACCCAAATAGTATAACTAGATACAGTTCGCATTCCTTTAGAACATGTCACAATCCTTTGTCTACGATGTCATTGAACACAAGTCATGGTCAACAAGTCAACTTGTTTGTTCAAAACATTCTCGATTCCGAATATGTTGATAATCCAAATGACATTGATCTAATTAATTCATTCGAGTCCGGCCGAATATTTTCATCAACATCATTCCTATGAGAGACCCAAGCTTGACATCTCTCCGAAGAGGACAAATCCATTTAGCTTATTACTCTTCCCTACGTGAATCCGATTATGCCAATCATACCCTTTATAACTACCGGTTAAAGTAGCGTTTGAATATGTCAAACATAATGTTCATCAAGTGGAAGACTATAATAACTTCATGTCTAAGGATTCAAATGACATAACTAATATGAGATATATATGTTACGACATAGACCATGACATAAATCTCATACGCGGGTCATGTCCAGTACCCTTGTTCCAAACAAGTACCCATGATCTAACATGATCATCTCATGATCATTAGCCTTTATACTAGTGCTTAACAAGTACTAGGGACGGAGATTATTATAAGTAAACATGAACAACAATAATAATCAAAACATTTCTTTATTGATATGAAATAAATGATAACAATTACAACGTTTATTTAAAACGTGCCTAGGGCACCACTACCAACAATCTCCCACTTGCCCTAGGCCCAATCTCCCATGTATCTAATACCCATGGACCTAACATGACTTTCATGTTTAGCTTGTGGAAGTCCCTTTCTTAGCGGGTCCGCAACATTGTCATCAGTAGGTACACTGCATATATTTACGTCTCCCCTATCAACGATTTCTCGAATGATATGAAACGCCTAAGTATGTGTTTGGATTTCTGATGTGCTCTTGGTTCCTTTGCTTGAGCAAATAGCACATTTTGTCGCAATAAAGGTCTATTGGATTAGCAATATTAGGAACCACTTCAAGTTCAGTAATGAACTTCTTAATCCAACAGCTTCTTTTGCAGCATCTGATGCAGCCAATATACTCAGCTTCTGTTGTAGAATCAGTGGTTGTACTTTGCTTGGAACTCTTCCAGCTTACAGCTCCACCATTTAACATAAACACAAAACCCGATTGCGATCGACTGTCATCTTTGTCGGTTTGGAAGCTTGCATCTGTGTAAGCATTTACCACGAGATCATCTTCCATCCCTCCATAGACCAAAAACGAATCTTTAGTTCTTCTCAAGTACTTAAGAATCTCTTTTACAGCCATCCAGTGATTTTCACCGGGGTCGGATTGGTATCTACTTGTCATGCTCAAAGCATAAGATACATCCGGCCTAGTACAAATCATGGCATACATGATGGACCCAATTGCCGAAGCATATGGAACATCATTCATTTTCTCACGCTCATCTTTTGTCTTAGGACATTGAGTCTTGCTTAGAGAAACTCCATGTAACACTGGTAAGGTTCCTCTTTTAGAATTTTCCATACGGAATCTTCTAATGACCTTGTCAATGTATGTACTTTGGCTTAAACCAAGTAGCCTCCTTGATCTATCTCTATAGATCTTAATGCCAAGTATATATGCAGCTTCACCCATATCTTTCATTGCGAAACACTTTCCCAACCAAGTCTTTACGGACTGAAGTGTAGGAATGTCATTTCCAATGAGTAATATGTCATCCACGTATAAAATAAGGAATAGCACTATGCTTCCACTAATCTTCTTGTATACACAAGGCTCATCTTCGTTCTTGATGAAACCAAACTCTTTGACCGATTCATCAAAACGGAGATTCCAACTCCTTGAAGCTTGCTTCAATCCATAGATGGATCTCTGCAATTTGCATACCTTAGAATTCTTTTCAAAACCTTCCGGTGTGTCATATACACATCCTCTTGAAGTTTTCCATTTAGGAAAGTGGTTTTGACGTCCATTTGCCATATTTCATAGTCATGATATGCGGCAATGGCAAGCAGAATTCTTACAGACTTGATCATTGCTACGGGTGAAAAGGTTTCATCATAGTCAATACCATGAACTTGCCTATAACCTTTCTCTACAAGTCTAGCTTTGTAAGTATGCACCTTCCCATCCATGTCAGTCTTCTTCTTGAAGACCCATTTGCATCATATGGTTTACACCTTCGGGCGCATCAATCAAGTTCCAAACTTGATTGTCTTGCATGGATTGCAATTCAGATTCCATGGCTCCAAGCCACTTATCCGAATCAGGAGAAGACATCGCCTCTTAGTAGGTTGTCGGTTCATCATTCTCAATGATTTCCACCTCATTACTATCCGTTACGAGAAATCCATATCTCTCGAGCTCGGATCGTAACCTACTAGATCTGCGAGTTGCTTGTGTATTTTGAACAGGTTCCACAACACCTTGTGGTTCTTGTTCCACTATTGGTTCAATGTCATTTTCTGGATCTCGAATCTCTTCAAGATTTATTTTACTCCCACTGATTTCTTTGGAGAGAAACTCTTTCTCTAGAAAGACACCAGTTCGGGCAACAAAGACTTTGTTGTCCTCACGGTTGTAAAAGTAATATCCTCTAGTTTCCTTGGGATATCCCACGAAAATACATTTGTCAGATTTGTGTGCAAGTTTGTCAGAGACAAGTCTTTTGACATAGGCTTCGCAACCCCAAATCTTCATGAAAGATAAACAAGTTTTCTTTCCGATCCACATCTTATATGGAGTCTTTTGAACCGATTTAGTTGGAACACGATTTACTGTGAATGCAGCGGTTTCTAGAGCGTAACCCAAAAGGATATTGGAAGATCAACTTGATCATCATTGATCGAACCATGTCTAACAAAGTCCGATTTCTCCTCTCGGACACACCATTCCATTGTGGTGTTCCGGGTGGAGTCAATTATGAAACTATTCCACAATTCTTTAGATGATCATCAAATTCATGACTCAAGTATTCTCCACCTCGATCTGATCGAAGTGCCTTAATACTTTTGCCAAGTTTTTTTTCTACTTCATTTTGAAATATTCTAAATATCTCAAATGCTTCACTTTTATGTTTCATTAGGTAAACATACCCAAATCTACTATAATCATCCGTGAAGGTTATGAAGTATTGAAATCCTCCCCTTGCATTGCTGCTTAATGGTCCGCATACATCGGAATGTATCAACCCCAATAAGTCGCTTGCCCTTTCACCTAGCTTGGTAAAAGGTGTCTTAGTCATTTTCCCAAGAAGACACGACTCACAAGTATCATATGACCCAAGGTCACATGAACCCAAGAGACCGTCCCCATGGAGTTTTGAGATACGCTTCTCATTAATATGACCAAGACGCCAATGCCATAAATAAGTATGATTTACATCATTAGGTTTAGATTTCTTATTTATATGATAGACATTGTCATTATTTTCATCTTGACATTCAAGACATAAAGCCATTAAATGAATTAGCAATACCATAAAGCACATCATTTAAATAAATAGAAAATTTCTTATTCTCAATAAGAAACTTAAAACCTTCATTATCCAAACAAGAAATTGAAAATAATATTTCTACTTAAATCCGGAACATAATAACAATTGTTCAAAACAAGAATTAATCCGGAAGGTAAAGTGACTTCATAAGTCCCCACGGCTAATGCAGCAACTCTTGCTCCATTCCCCACGCGTAGGTCTACTTCACCCTTTTTAAGTAGTCTCCTATTCTTTAGACCCTGCACATTTAAACAAATGTGAGAACCACATCCGGTATCCAATACCCAAGAATCAGTGGTAGAAAGGAGAATATCTATCATATAGAACCTGAAGTCGACGCAGCCTTGCTGCCCTTCTTTTTCTTTTGCTCTTCCAAAAAAGCCTTGCAATTACCTTTCCAATGACCAATTTCTTGACAATGGAAAACATATTGTATCCTTTTTGTGAATCGGGTTTTGCCTCAGAAGCCTTGGCAACATTTGCCTTGCTTATCTTGGGTTTGACAACTTTCTTACCCTTTCCTTTGGCACAGCCTTCTTCCCATCATGAACCAAGAGCACGGGAGAACCTTCTCCGCAATCTTCATCTCCGCAGTTTTAAGCATCCCATGCAACTCGGAGAGATTCTTATCCATTCCATGCATGTTATAATTCATCACAAACTGATTATAACTTTTAGGCAATGAATTAAGAATGAGATCCATGGCTAGCTCCAATGGGATTGGATAGCCAAGTTTCTCAAGGTGCTATACATAACCTTTCATTTTCAGCATGTGAGGACTCACTTGTTGCCCTTCATTCATTTTGCAAGTAGTGAATGCAACAATGGTCTTGTACCTCTCTTGCCTAGCTTGCTCTTGAAACATGGCTCTTAACTCCACGCCTATCTCATAAGCTTCCAAATGTTCCAAACTTTATTGGAGTTTTGAGCACATAGTAGCAAGCATGAGACAGCTTACATCTCTAGAATCATTACGATGTTTCTTGTAACTGTCTCTTTCTGCCCTAGGGGTGGTAGGTTCTGGTTCAGCAGGAAGAGGCCCATCGAGAATGTACAACTTATCTTCTTGCCTTAGAACAATTCTTAGGCTACGGATCCAATCCATAAAGTTAGTACCATTCTCTTGGAGCTTATCCTTCTCAAGGATCGATCGCAACGAAATTGATTGAGTGTTAGTAGCCATTATCTACAATTATGCAAAAAAAATTAAAATTTAATAAGTACCAGTTTTTCATTAAAGAAATAAACAATGTATTTCCAAACAAAATACTCCCACTAAATTATATAACTTTCATATACATCCAATGTATAATATAATTTAATTTGGCTAAGATCCAACTTTAATTTAACTTTTGAGTCCACGGAGGCGGACCGCTCAAAACTAAATTAATTAGGTAGACAATCATGTCAATCATATCCCATATGATTCTTAGATTCTTTTATGAGATTCTTTGAGAAATCCAATTTCAAAAAGCATGTTTTAATCTCATCTTTTGCCTAGGCCCAAAACTGTTTTGACGTCTAATTAATTCCAACCATTTTAAACGTATAGGAACCATTCAATTTAATGCACCTTGCGGAGGCAAGCCCACATTGAATTAATGAACCTCATCTTGCTCATACATGAATAAAATTAATGCACCTCGCGGAGGCGAACCCACATCAAAATCACCCATGTATAAACAAGTGTTTTAATCATGGCATGGCAAAAAGAACTTAAAACTTTCTTTGAAGGTTCATCACATTCAACACATTTATGAGCACATAATATAAACATGTTACGCATCAAGTTTAGCCACTAAATTAATCTCCATTAATTTAAGCATAATATTATGTGTCATTAGTTTCTCTATAATTATGAGGATGAGACCTTTTGAACTTTGGTTATCATATTCCAAATCAAGACAACAAGAAGTACAGCCGAAACTAAGCCATAAGGCATCCACAATTCCGTACTAATTCAAGAAACCAAGAAAGTAGTCCATGTGGCCGAAACTAAGCAATAGATGGTCTCGATAAACGTCGGCCAATGCATCCACAATTCCACATGGATCTCCAATCATTGAATCAAGAACTTTGTTTCTCAATTTTAGCAATTATGAACTCTTCATAATTCTAACTTCGTTTTATCTTTGAAACTTTGACTGCGATCAAGTTTGGAAAACACAATCTCGATGAACGTAGATTAGCCATCCAAACCTTGAACCAATCTTAGAGTCACAAGACTAAAACAAATAGGAAAATCAAACCCCAAGATCCACACCAAAAACCAACTACCCAAAACCCATTCCAGATCAGCAGGTCTGGCCTGGTTCTTTTACTGGTTTGGTTGGACCTCTTGAAAAATTCCAAATCTGATCAAAAGGCAAAAATAATCAAACATTCTGATTGCATTGTGCGGTCGCCCAAAAATAACTGTGCGGTCGCCCAAACATGTGCGGCCGCCCACGTTATTCTGTGCGGTCGCACAGGAGGATCAGAAGGCAATTTTAAAGTTCGGAAATTTGTCTCAAAATTGTTTTTTCCCGATTATTAAACCATGATCCAATCAGAATTAATAATCAAACAATTCAGAATCCATCATAATATTTATTGCGATTGAATCGTGCGATTAAAGTTGCAAAACAATAAACCACATAAAATCACATAACACATAAACATCATATAATCCAATATTCATATCATGCTAGGCACATAAACAATTTATATACACACAACATGATCTAAGTATTGAAATAATCATCATGAACGGGGCTCTGATACCACTGTTGGGTTTCGTAGTCACATGCGCAGCGGAAATTAGCATTTAAAATTTATGAAACCCAAAGCCCATAGATCCATTCATATGATTGAATCAAATACTTACAATATGAATACTAGAAAAACTAACCCTTGATGACTTTGATTTTGGTCTTGAATCTTGGTGGAGAATTTGAAACTTTAATCACGAACAAGTTAGAACACGAACTTTGAAGATGATAAGTGTAGATACCCCGATCTCGCACCCCTTTTCAAACCCCGAATCGGTCTAAACCCTGAAACTGACCTAAAACCCTCGATTTGGCTGTGCGGGACTGCCGTGAGCCTTATCGGTGCATCAAATGGATAAACGGACTTCAAATTCATGATCAGAGCGAAAAAACGAGCAAACAGGCAAAAAATTTCGTTTTTCGAGGTGCGGGACCGGAAACGGGGCCCGCAACCCCCCGAACTGCTCGTTGTTATCCATTCTGTGCATTAAAAAATATATACTTGTCATCCCTTTCTTATTGACATATTTCAGATATACCGGCGTGACCACAGAATTATTTCAAGCAAACTTCCACGTTGGGCCCGCGGACAACCGGGACACCAGGGGCGCGCACAACGGAGCAGTTGCGGAGCGGAAAGCCGGAGCTGAAAAGATGGTTATCCAGATTGCAAAATATCTCAAATATCTAAGCAAGTGGTCAAGAAGAGTAAAATATATTATTGTCGTTCCTTGCTTATGAAAATATTTCAGATATACCGGCCTGACCAGAAAAATATTCCGAGCAACTTTCATGTTGGACCCGCAGACAACCGGGACACCGGGGGCGTGCGCGACAACGGAGCAGTTGCGGAGCGAAAGACGGAACTGAAAAGATGGTTATCCACATTGCAAAATATCTCAAAATATCTAAGCAAGTGGTCAAGAAGAGGAAAAAATATATTATTGTCGTTCCCTTGCTCATAAAAATATCAGATATACCGGCCTGACCAGAAAAATATTCCGAGCAACTTTCATGTTGGACCGCGCGGACAACCGGGACACCGGAAGACGCGCACAACGGAGGAGTTGCGGAGTTAATGCCGGAACAGAGATAATGAAGATGACTTGAATCCTTAGTGTAGAGAAGGATAGATAATGATATAAAAAAAATCACCTCCCTCCTCCAATTTACAACCTCCCCCCTCCAATTTACAACCTCCTTCCTCCATATTACCATCTCCCTCATCCATTATTCAAAAAAAGGAATTCATTCATACATCCACACACACACCACTCTCCATATTCACCACCACCCTTACTTGCTCTCTCTCAAGTAACCCTAAAACACCCTCAACCACCACCACACCACCACCATATCACCATAGCACCACCACCAAAACACTAAACTCAAACCCTTCAAACACTAAGCAAAAGCCTTAGAAAACAAACCAAAAAAAAGACTTCCCTTGGAAGCAAAGGAGCACAACCTAGGCCTTATTCTCACCTTGTAATCACCTCAAAGGGTAAGATGTAGTGTTCTTATGTAATTTCTTGAGAGGTTTAGCCACTTGTTAGGCTAAACCTCCATTTTATATTCAAAGATACAATATTGATACTCTTGTTGTTTTTTCTCTTCAAATGATATTATAATGATGTTTTGAG